>JAVXUP010002357.1:0-139253 GCA_033070095.1 Escallonia herrerae | reverse complement strand
AAATCCCACACGTCAGACTCATACTTGGTGAGGTCCTGGGCCATGTAAAAAACACTGCCCCGAGATTGGTAGTGGGGTCTAACAATTCTTGTCATTTAATTCTTCTTTTCTTTTTATTTCTTCCCAAAAAGACCCAAGACAATTCGTAGAGTTTCATCTTGTACTCACAATTTCATATCATTTCTATTATCTTCCGGAATACCACATACAATTTGAAATGCTCACGACACTAAGTAAACTTCAAATGCTGGATCAAACATTGACTTACTCTCAACAGACTGGAACCTAATGCAAAACAGCTCATCCTTAAGCTCCCCATCAGCAAAATCAGCCGCATGCCACACGCATGACTTGTCATTTCCCGCATGCTCCTGAACCGACATTGTCGGAATCACTGCAAAACAGCAAGCAATTCCCAGATTCACAAACCCAAAAAAAATTAAAAATTCACCCCAAAAATCCCATCCAGAACTAAAAACCAATCAGACCGAGATGGTTTGCGCAGATCTTGAGTGTCTTAGACTGCCTCATGACAAGCCGGACCTTGGCCGTCTCCTTGTGCTTCAACAGCTTCACGGTGCCGGCGCCCCGCTCCTTCCACTGATTCCCGTCCTTATCGAATCGGTAGAGCTTCGCTTTACTGCCGATTAGTCAAATCAAAAGGCAGTAATTAAGTACAAAAACCTAGGCACACGACAGCAACTACGGCAAAACCCTAAATTAAGAATCGGTAGAGAATCGCTTTACTGCATATGCTAGTTAAATACGAAGCCCAAAACCCTAAATTAAGTTACTGGTAGAGCTTAACAAAGCAGATTGCTATAATTTGACAGAAATTAACGAGAAAACACTAGATCGAGGAGGAAAGATGATGCCATTACAGATCGAGGATGACTTCCTCGTCCTCCTCGCCGGTGCTGATGGCGACCTCTTCGAGGCGGACGATAGGGGCGACATGAGCTCCGGTGTCCTCCTCCTCGCCTGCGGCAGCCTCCTCTTCCTCTTTGCGCTCGGGATCGGCGGTGCTTGCCATCGTAGAATGGAGTGTGTGTGTGTGTGTGGGTTAGGGTTTGGGAGAAAGTGTGTGAATCGGGGTCGGAGACGGTGAGGAAGGAAGAGGGGTTTGGCTTTATAGGCGTGAGGTTTGCACAATGTGCTCTGTTTGGGGTTTTTTGAACGAGAGCGGCCCCTCCGTATGTTGTTTATTGGGTTGGGAGGAAATATTGGTGTACGTGTGCGGGTTGGGAAGTGGCATAGGCCCAAAACCTTTTTGTTAGGCCTACCGTTCATGTAACTACGCTGCACTTATCAAAACTTCATCCCAGCTTTGGTTGCTAAAGAAAAGAAATGTATCAAAGATTGTTATCAAAAACTTTTAAGCTATGAAAGTGGAGTGTGAGTGATAAAATAAAACTGTCATGCCCCGAAGACAACGCATATTCCCAAATTTTATTGTTTTAAGATTGATTCCCCACAGATTAAGTCGTTTTTGGGCGTACAAATTTGGAAAAGATAGTGTTACTTAATCCTAGACGTCTTGTTTCTTATGAGACCAAATTTGTAACTCTGCAGGGCAAAGGAATATACCTTTACCGCAAAGTTACCACTAGAGTATGACCCGGTCTTCGACCGTCACAAAGTCTAATATATGACAAATACGATAGACCTTGAACTCTTGAAGGGTTATATCTAAAGGGATTCCAGGCAAGGGGGTGAAATGATTTGAACGATTTGATACAGAGCAGTGCTAACTTGAATGCATGTTTGTGTTCCATTAATTGTTCTGTAATTTGATGTAGAAAAAAAATGCATCACTATTCAATGAGCGATACATGTCCTTTTTCTTTTCGAACATTAACGACGTGTATATATCTTTTATGTATCTTATATCTCCCAGAAGATTCTAGAATTGTCGCTTCAATCGCACTACAATCCTTAGACAATAATAAGGATTATAATCCCTTACCTCCAAGGTAATTCCCTCCTAGAATAAGGAAACCTCCTCTAAGTCTCTAACCATTCACTCTGCGTGCAAGGGCTCCAACTGTCCTAAATATTGGCGAACGGGAAATTCCATTAGCTGATGCTCTGTGATTTGTACGGTAACACAAACATGGTATATCAGCGACTTTCCTCTTGCTAGCCAATAGCCATCAGAGGTGACGTGTCCAAGGTAGAGTTGTGAGTTACTTTCATGTTCTACAAAGAGCATGATGTGGGGGATTAATGATGTGAAAATAAATACACCACCTTTCACCGAGTTACAAGTGTCCTTTTTTTTTCAAACATTTGATCAATTAGTTTCAATGATTTAATAATTTTACCTCTTCGCTTCAACAAGACTACAATCCTTGGGCAATAAGAGACATGATCCCTCATGATAACAACCTCTAAGGTACTTGTCTCCGATTTGGAGAAGAAAACCTCAGTTAGCTTCCTAAAAATACCCTCGCAGGTCTAAAGTACGCCTAACTTTTAGTCTCTGAATGCTTCTTATGCAGAATTTATCTCACATAAGTTCTACCTTAAAAAATATTGATAACCCGTTGGAGGCCCCACCGGTGAGTCAACATTTGCTTGTGTCAAGCTTTGAAAGTTTGTTCGTGTGCTCGTCCGATTTCGTATAAATTTTTACCACAGAAGACGAAGAATAAGATTAAGTTTTTATACAAAATATTCATTCTTTTCTTATCATGGTCAATAAGTTATTTCGGGAAATTATTTAAAAGGATTTTCCTCATTAGTACCCTTTTGTCAAAGGCCTTTCGAGGCTCTAGTTCTTGAACATTGGCTCAAGGCATTTTCAATATCGATCTGTGCCTTGAAGAACATGGTAACCAATTTGAATAACTTAATCTCATGTACCAAAAATTAGAAGGGGAAAAAAAAAAAACCTTCCTTATTTTGTCTACACAATGGAGTGCAGAGGAGCTCATCTTGAATCAAATATTATTCTGTCTGATGCCACTCTATTTGTTCAACAATTAGGTTATATTGCATACCCTTTAAGCGCACACACACACTGTTGTGTCACCTTCCCGATTGGATCAAAAGGAGAACGTCGATTTGTAAAGAGATCCCCCATTTAGATTTAAACTTAGTAACATAGATTCTAGAGATTGCAACTTTTGAACTCTGTGAACAACATTCGGTTATAATGAGGACCAAAATAGTCACAATTATGACTCATGCAATCTTTTTCATTTTCTTTTCCATTTATCACTAGGATAATTTTTTTTTAATCCGCACATTCTACCTTTAATCAAATCTTGTTTGGTCTCATGCCATTCTCCATTCATAAAGAGATCTCCATTTAGACGATGGATTTCGGTTGATAAATTCTAGAGATTCTATCTTTTGACTACATAAAAAAGAAAATCAGATCATAACTTAGACCACAATAAGTAGACAAAATGTAATTCCTGCAATCTTTTCTGCTCCATCTAATCACAATGATAGAAATTTCTTATCCACATTCTCTGCCCTCTATGAAACTTGAACCTTGCACAAATAAGAGTTCATGCAAGAACGAGAGAAACCTTTACCATTATGCTATCACTGGAATACAAATTAAAGTTTGAAAGAGAAGCTTTATCCCTCGAACCTCGGTACCCGGGGAGAAGAACAAAGAATGTATCCACCTACGTATCCTCTTCCAGTGTTCATTCGGGGTTAACCTAACACCTGTATCCTCTTTCCAGTACAGTATACAAGTATTACGAGCAATTAAAAAACAAATAAAGACATAGCTAAAGTTAGAAATGTGAGTATTAGTAACAAAATGAGGTGTAGATAGTTATGAGAGCACTCATATTTAAACTTTTTGGTCCCAAATGCATATACTTGAACTGGATTATCAAATGTCCTTAACTGGAAGAGCATCGCCTTGGTGACCATAATTATTTGGTAAACCTTCAAACATGAATCTGTGTATAACCTTATTAGTTGGCAAAAAAATTTCAAGTATTCTGTTAGTTTAGACATTTGAAGAAATCTCATGTTTCTGGTCCCTAAACTAAGGGAAAGCAAAATAGTTTATCAACTGATATTGTACAAATCTAGAAATAATTAAATCAACTACCAACTAGTCCTCTCATCTCTGGTTATAGCTAGCGCGTGCGCTCGTTAATATTTGCCTTCACTTTTAGTGTGGTAAAAAAATTATTAACCAAACACGCCATGTTAATTAATCAACGTTGCACCACCTAGCCTAATTTTGAGAGTTTGCTTAGTAAGATAGAAAGAAGGAAGGACGAAAATTGGCGAAGCAAGAAGTGATGCTATCAGATGAATGATCGAAGATTAATTCCTTAATTACCAAATCAACGACTAAAAGATTCTAACCCCCTCATTTTCAAAGAAGTCCGGATAATTTTTTGATAGTATTGAAGTTATGACGAGCTGGTGGAAACGCTAAGAAGTCCGGATAATTTTATGAACACTTGCAATTCGATTGGTCAGTAGCTTAATTTCTAATTAATGTCCAACTTTTGATCTTTATTGCTGTTTTTTTTTTAATTTCTTCCCGACTTACATTAAGCTTTTTCCTATATGTGTTATTTTTTACCCCTATTTTTTATGCCAGAATGGCGCCATAATTGCTATCCTTAGCAACTTTAATATGGATCACACCCAAATTATATCAATTACCTTTCTTCTTATTATCTCTTTCCTTTTTTAAAAGTTTGGGAGAAAAAAATTAATGCTATGTTCATTTAATGTTTTCAACTCAACACCAATTCAAATTAAAGACTTCCAAACCTACCCCTTAAATTCAGTCAAACCAAAACACTCTCTTAATCCTTTCTGATATAGCTAAAAGTACGCCTCCAGTTGATGTATGACACATGGTAGTTATGACACATAATCTTCCATTGGGTGATTGCTGACCTGACACTTGCTATATTAGTTCTCGAATAGATTCCTAAAAGGACTCTAACTCTATATTCAGATATAGACATATGATCCTCTAGGGTCACAATACGATCATAATTGGATATATTCTCAGCTCAGTCTTACTAGGACTCTTCTTTCTACTACTATATAAAGGGGTCTAACCCCCAGGTATGGATAAATTCACACACATACATATTGTATTTTTATTGCTTCTCAGAGTTCTACATTTGTTAGCCATCTTTGACTTAAGCATCGAAGCGTTTTCCTGCCGAAACCCTACTCGGCAGTCACTCCGTGTTCTCTTTTGCAGGCTTATTTTTTGGTGTGGGTCTCGATCCAATTTTTAGCTGCAACAGATTGGCGCCATTTGTGGGACCTTAACAGGGAACATGGCCAATCATTCTTCTTCCAGCAACTCTTCACGTAGTCGCTCTTGAAACCGTCACGTCCGTACCAGTAGCTCTCGTCGACTTAGTCGTTCTCATGATCAACGTTCGACACC
Organism: Escallonia herrerae; assembly: GCA_033070095.1. Lineage (NCBI taxonomy): Eukaryota > Viridiplantae > Streptophyta > Magnoliopsida > Escalloniales > Escalloniaceae > Escallonia > Escallonia herrerae. The sequence goes on along the minus strand of JAVXUP010002357.1, from coordinate 133,855 downwards.
TTCACATCGCAGTGCCGGTTTAGTAGAAGATGTTCATATTAATGTAACATCTATTCCTCCTGAATCAGATAATAGATCTTGAAGAAACCAATCTCCGACATCCACTCTGAAGAACGGTGACCTTCGTTATCGTTTAAACCGTCACCTATTCAAAACACCCTATGCCGACCTTACAAAAGAATTCCATGAACTGAAAGATGTCGTGAACACTCTTCAACGAAAGCTCGGCATGGCAGTGGCTCCACCGTACACCCATCATTCTCATTTGGATGCCGACGACCTTCGTCTCCGCCTCACCTCCTGATCAAGCTACGGCCGCAAGTACAGGTCAGAGGCTGATCTGACATATGATCCCAAGGAAAAAAAGTAAAGAACACACAACCAAGAGCGGATCATGCTACCGTCATGATACCTCAGTCGAAGGCAGTACCAATTCCTCTCTTGACAAGGTTGCCAGATCTGACACCCTTCAAAGATTAATCCATAGAAGGATGCCTGAGTACCGTTTCAGAAAACAAAACTCTTGGAAGGTTGTCGCCAAATACCATTCTCAGGAACCATCTTCTCCGAGGGAAGAATCTGGATATCCCCTATTTGAGGCAATTGAGAAGGCCAAGTTACCGCCCAACTTTCGAATGCCTCAGTGCGACCTTCATGACGGAACTGGAGATCCCAGAGAACATGTTTATCAATTCAAAACAAACATGTTACTCCTTCAAGTATCAAACGCCCTGATGTGCAGGGCCTTCCCTACCACATTACGAAAGGCTGCACATGCATGGTTTAAGTCACTATGACCAAGGTCGTACACTTTTTCACCCAACTATCAAATCTTTTTCAGAAACACTTCGTAAGTAGTCGCTCACAAAGGAAGAATTCGGTGAGCCTACTTAACATAATGCAAGAGAAGAATAAGTCCTTAGCCTGTTATCTCGGACGATTCAACGTGGCCACCTTGGAGGTTGACAATCTAGACGAATACGTGAAGTATACGGCGTTCCTTCGAGGACTTTGACCCACCTCTAAGTTTGCATTCTCCGTCAATAAGAGTCCTCCAGGCAATATGAAAGCTCTGCTCAAGAAAGCTAACAAGTACATTCAAGTTGACGAGTACCTGGAGACCCACAAAGGAAGACGAGGAGAAAGTAAAGAAGAGCAAATGAAACGGTCGCAAGAATTGAATCCCCAAGAAGGAAAGAAAACGAAGCGCTCTAAGCGTGATGAACGGCATCCCAAAGACCTGGAGAATCTGATGCCCCTCAATGCCAGACCATCACAGATACTACACGAGATTAAACACAATAAAGCTCTCAAGTGGCCAAAAAAAATGACATCTCGCCCGAACAAGATGAATAGAGACTTGTGGTGCCACTTTCACAACGATCATGGCCACGCAACTGATGATTGTGGATCACTTAAACGAGCAATCGAAGCTCTAATTAAGCATGGCCAGTTAAGAAAGTTTGTGGCGTGCAGAGAAGGACGACAAGGGACACCCCCAGCAACTGAAGAAAGAGAAGAACGAGAAGAGAATGCGGGCACGATCAACACTATCTTTGGGGGATTAGCCGCATGAGGCTCATCAGGACAAGCTCAAAAAGCATATGCCAGGGAAGTGTGCATAACGAGTCAACCCCCCAGCAAGAAATAGAAGACTATGCCCCTACCTACCATCTCTTTTTTTCGACGATGATCTAAAAGATATGAAGACTCCTTACGATGATCCATTAGTCATCACCATCAAGGCCAAGAATTTTGATGTGAAACGTGTTCTGATCATTAATGGGAGTTCCGCCTAAGTTTTGTTCTATAATGCATTCAAGAAGATGAACATCCCTACAGACCATCTTCGAAAGATGGATGCACCATTGTATGGATTTTGCAATCATCCAGTCGCAGTCAAAGGTGTTATCGCACTCCCAGTTGTGGTAGGTACACCTCCGATACAAGCGAACCTTATGCTTGATTTTATGGTGGTAAAGGTCCCCTCTGCATACAATGCCATACTTAGACGACCAACACTTAATCAGTTACAAGCTGTGGTGTCGACCTACGACCTCAAGATGAAATTCCTAATGGAACACGGGATTGGAGAAGTTAACAGAGACTAGACTATGGCTCGCCAATGCTATGTGACTTTGTGCCAATCAAAGAACAAAGAAGCACTCATTATTGAAGATCTCTAGGAAGATACGGAGATGCAAAGGGGCGAACAATGAAAGATCTCATAAGTATTGAAGTGTATCCCGGGGAGAAAGACATGATAGTTTGGATAGGTTCAAATCTTAAGGAAGACACTAAGCTCGAGCTTGTGAACCTGTTGCGAACCTATGTGGACATCTTCGCATAGATAGCCACAGACTTGCCTGGGATTGATCCCAAGGTCATCACACAAGTTGCATGTTGATCCATCCGAGAAACCTGTCAAACAGAAGAACCTTTGCAACAGAAAGACATGAACAAATTGAAAAGGAGGTGGATAAACTCTTAACTGCTAACTTCATTAAAGAGATTTACTATCCCAATTGGATCCCCAATTCTTTTTCTAGAATAGTCTTTAGCATATTTTTTGAATAATGGGTTGTTGAACAATCCAGTGTAAACTTTATTATTTGCGTAAGCAATAAAGCTATTTTCCAGAGCTTGTAATGTTATATGAACGGTTAAAAACATTCTGTCCGATCAGAATGATGGCCGAACACTCTCCCCGAGCAGGGTATCAAAGCAAAAATGTTCTACCCTAGTAGAATAATGGCCAAACACTCTCCCCGAGCGTAGTATCAAGGCCAAAGCATTCTGCCCAACCAGAATGATGGCCGAACACTCTGTCTGAGCAGAGTGTCAAACTTTTATCTCTGTGTAAAAAACACAAGGGAAATAAGATCTTTTACCTAAGTAAACAGTCAACAATTTAGCTACAGATCTAATTCCGTGAAGTGGCAAAAGTTAATATGGGCATCGTCACTCCATACAACTTTTACTTCTTCGAAGTTTAAGTCGAACGAGGGTGCTCGACTTCTTTGCCAACTCTTTAAGTGATGAATAAAGAGTTCGAGTCAAAGTAAAAGCAAGTGACGCTGTGTGAATGGTAGAATAAACAACAAAAAACACATAATGGACAAAGTACCATCAATAGAACAAAAGATAGAGTTTATACAAAGCCCTTAAAAGGGCATCAAAATACTTAGTCTAAAAAGAAATAAAAAGCCTACAGATGAAGACTGGATCTAAGGCTCGGGGGCAACGCCTGAAAGACCATCCTTTAGAGGATGAGAAACTGGTACATCCCCTCCTTCCGAAGGCATGACAGTCTCCCTGGATGGAGACACGACTGCAGGCATGACGAAGTCGTCCAAAGGGATGTCGGGGAAGCGCTCAGCAAATATCTCCTTGGCCTTCACGAAGCCCATCTTGTAGATCTTCAACCACTCATCCCTTCGCCTCTTCAACCACTCATCCCTTGCATTCTTATCAAGGAAGTCACGAATGCCTGGGTCTCGGGCTTCAGCCGCCTTCTTTCTTTCTCATTCCAATATTCTCTCCAGCACTTTGATATGAGCGAGGTGATCTTCCTCGCGCTTGCTCAATTCTTCAGCATGAAGAGTGGCCGCCTCGGCCTCCTTGACGACATCCCTCTTCCCTTGAGCTTCAACCGTAGCCACGTCCCTTGCCATTTTGAAGTGCGATAATGTCTGTGCCCCAGAGGCGTACATCTTAGGAACAAAGACTGGAACAATCAGCTAAATGAAAGACCAAGCAAAAATAAAAGGGAAAGGAAGTAAGGGCATACCTATATACAGCCTGGGCAAAGGAACATGCAAAGGACTCGTGCTCTGGTCTTAAAAAACCTCATTGTCTCGAGGAAGAACACCGTGAAGAAGATGCTATTCAGAGATTTGGTTGTTCGGCATCCCCATGTCGTCGCGCCTGATGGTCTATCTTGGCCGAAAGATGGGATCCTCGTTGATGGAAACCTCTTCAACGATTCATGGGGAGTGCTCGAGAAAACTAACCTTTGTCCTCTTTGGAGTAGGGGGCAGCTCCACACTTGGCTGCTTCTCCTTCCTTTTTCCCTTAGCCTTTTTGAGCACATTCAAGAAGACTGCCTGAGGTGATTTCCCACTTTCACTTTCCATTTCTGCATGAAGAAAGGAATCAGTATTAGAACAAAGATCAAAACCAAGTTAAAAATACACAAGAACCTATATGAAAGCAAACCTAGAGGTGTAGTTTCGTTAAAAGATGTGTTAGGAATAGCAAGAGGGGGAAGAAGAATTGAAAGACCCGCTGGAAAAGGCTTATGGGGAATAATCTTCCCATACTCTAACTGTTACTCTGAAAAAGGCTCAACGATGGAAAGACCACCTTGAAGCTTTATATGGCTAAGTATATGCTTTGTAAGGTTATTGGGAGTAGGCGTGCCCTAGTTTTCAAAGTCTTTACAATAAGGATTCCAATCTCTATCAAACAGTAATTTCCTTTTGTCTTCAAAATCGGCGAAGAAGTATCTGGAATGCCAACCCTTGTTGGACTTTGGACCCCCATTCAGAAGTCGTTGCCTACTGTGAATGTAATACCATCCAGGACAGTTGGCAACTCCTTTAACAAAGCAGATTTCAAAGAAGAATCTCATGAAATCATTTGGATTTGCTTTATAATTGAGGTCTCGACCAGATAAATAAGTCCAACCAAATTTCTCCAACCATTTAGAACAAGTTTCCCGGGAGCCATGCAATAATGTTTAAAAAAACCTAAGGGCAAAAGGGTGAAGAGGAAGTCTATATTCAGACTTCACATGCTCTTCATAGATTCCCATTTCAAACTTTGTTTCGTAATTGGCTGACTCTTGTAAACCTGGGACTCGAGCATACCAACCTTCAGTAAGAGGATATTCCCGAATCAACGCTGTCAACTCTTCCTTAGACATCTTATTCGATTTCTCATTGGCAGTAAACCAAGGTTTGGGATTCTCTTTATCTTCGGCTTGGTCTTTTAAATCACCTAAGGCATTCTTGGGTGGTAAGGACTACGAGGGTTGAGAAGTTAAAGGCTGAAATGGTTGGGAAGTTGAATGTTGCGGTGGTTGTGGATTTGAAGTACTTACTTCACTTTCGGACGTTGGAACTCGTTCCATCAATGAAGAAGAGCTACTTCTAACAAATTCTTCAGAAGAAAACGAACTATCTGAAGACTAAGAAAATAGAAATGCTGAACAAGAAGAGGAGAGAAAGGAGACTTACTTATTGAAAAGAAGGTTGCTTCCAAATGATTCGAGTGAGATGAAAATGAAGAGAAGATCTCCTTTTATAGAGATCTTTTGAGTAACCGACTCTTGGATACCCCAACTGTTCATTTACCCCTACACGTGTCATAATCTAAGAGAAAAAAAGTTTGAAATTTCCTGCTTAAGGCATTTATGGCAAAAAACACGTGGGAATTGAAATTGACATTCTGTCCGAGCAGAATGTTGTCCGAACACTCTGCCCGAACAAAGTGACCAACCTTGGCTGAACATAATTCTGTCCGAGCAAAATTCTGTCCGAAATCAACCTTGGCCGAACAGAATTCTGTCCGAACACACTGTCTGAGCAGAGTGACCACTCTTGGTCGAACAAAATTCTGTTCGAACACTCTGCCGGAGCAGAGTGACCACTCTTGGCAGCATAGAATTCTGTCCGAGCAGAATTCTTTCGGAACACTCTGCCAAAGCAGAGTGACCAATCTTGGCTGAACAGAATTCTGTCCGAACACATGGCTCGAGCAGGAGTGACCAACCTTGGCTGAACAAAATTCTGTCCGCATACTCTGCCCGAGTAGAGTGACCACTCTTGGCTAAACATAATTCTCTCAGAGCAGAATTTTGTCCGAACACTTTGCCTAAGTAGAATGACCAGGCTTGCCCGAGCAGAATCCTGTCCGAACAGAATGTTGTCTGAACACTCAGGGTTCCACATGTTATTTCCTTTAGGCATGTGTAAAATACAGATTTAGCTATCCTAGTGAAAGTGTGCTTCCACCCACTCGATTAAAACGCTGGCGAAAGCAGCGACCATTATGATATAGCTAAAAGTACGCCTCCAATCGATGGATGACACATGGCAGTTATGACACATAATCCTCCATTGGGTGATTGCTGACCTGGCACTTGCTATATTAGTTCCCGAATATTCCTAGAAGGACTCTAACTTTATCTTCGGATAGACATAGGATCCTCCAAGGTCCTAATACGATCCTAATTGGATATGTTCCCATAAATTCAGGTTATACAAATGTACTTTTAAAAATATTAATGTGCGTGTGTGTGATATTGTGCTATAACACCATGCCGGGGAAATGGCAAATGAGTAGTGAATGTTTCACAATTTATAAAGCTAGTCAAGTTGTGGTGCACTATTTTTGCGGAGGCTTGATGTTTTCGCGTACTGTGATTTATCTGACTCTTCACTCACTCTCCCCGCACATAAAAAAAAGCAATTGCAGAGGATTTTGCAGAGTAAAGCCTTTGAGCCGTTGAGAGCTAAAAACAAAGATATACCAACACCAACACATGCATACTACACCCTTAGCCGCTGAGAGCTAAAGGCAGAGAATAATACGCCTTGAGTTAATTGGCACAGAAAGTTAAAGAACGTAAGGCATTGAGAGCATATAATTATAGCTCAAATGGTAGAGCCGTAAGTGCTTTTGCAAAAACTAGTGAGTAAGAAAAACGATAAAGAGGGTTCATTCACTAAAAGGAAAAAACCAATAAGAGGTGGGTTCGAGATATTGAGTAAAAATTTCCCTATAACTTTGTTTATAGCGTAACATTTTCGCTTTCTTCCCTATGGGTGTAGGCACCAGGTATAACCACGTTAAGTATACGTATCCATATTTTTGCTGAGTGATAGAGCTTATATCTTTTTCTTTTCTTGTTATGCTAGTTGTACCTATTTTAAGGACCAAAATTCCAACACTAAGGAGGTCACTGTGACCTCCTTAACCGCTAAGAGCTAAAGGGAAAGAGTGATACACCGTGAGTTGATTGCATAGAAAGCTAAAGAAAGTAAGGTATTGAGAGCATGTGATTGTAGCTTAAATGGTAGAGTGTTAAGTGAGTTTGCAATAATACTAGTGAGGGGAAAAAATAAACTACTGAGATGTTTTATTCACTAAGATAAGTTTGGGTGTAATTCAGAATTGTGTCTGAGTTACTAAATGGAAGTTCCTTTTGTAACTCTCTTTCCCTATCTTCTATGTGGACGTACGCAACAAACGGAACCACGTTAAACTTTAGGCCACGTTTGACGCGGTTTTTTTTTCCTCTTTTTTTTTTCAGTTTTGAAAATTGGAAAAAAAAAAGTGCATTTGGTAACCATTTTTTTTCCTTCTCCAATTAAAAAAATCAGTTTTTAAACTGAAGAGTAAAAAAAAAAACTCCAAAAACTATTTTTTTTTTCACTTTTGGTTTTTTTTTTAGACCACCACCACCACCCTCCCACCGCCGGCAGCCACCTCAGGCGACCACTGCCGGCCGCCGACAGCCACCTCCGGCCGCTGGCGACCACCGCCGGTGACTGCGGCAGCCACCTCCGGCCGTCGACGACCACCACCGGCAGCCACCGTAGGCCGCCGGCAGCCACCTCCGACAGCCGACGACTGCCAGCAGCCACCTCCGGCCCCGGTGATTGCCAGCAGCCACCTCCGGCCGCCGGCAACTGTCGGCAGCCACCTCTGGCCGCCGGTGACTGCCGGCAGCCACCTCCGGCCGCCGGGGACCACCGCAGCAGACTGCCGGCAGCCACCTCCGGCCGCCGGGGACCACAGCTGGTGAGCACCGCCGGCCACCACCACCGTCGACCACCGCTACGTTCCACCACCGCCACTGCAAACCACCAAAAAAAAAAGACAAAATAAAAAGGGTTACCAAACACAAAAAAAAAAAACTAAAAAAAATAAGGGTTATCAAACACCCACTTGTTTTTGTAAAAAAAAAAAATTAAGCTGCTCTTTAGAAACTGAAAACCAAAAAAAAAAAGTTTTGTCAAACCAACCCTTAGTGTCCATAATTTTAGGTGTGACAAGTTCATATCTTCTTCTTTCTTCTTCTTGTGCTAGTTGTAGATCACTATGACCTCCCCTATCTCGAATTAGTGGCAAATTAATTAGAAGTTATTATGAAACTCATACTCCAGGTTGAGTATTTTGATCAGCTTCTCTTATGCTTTAAAATCTGAAATAAAAGGAAAAAAGAAATCCAAGTATAGAAATGGAGATGAGCAAAAGATAAAAGAAACGCTGCATTGCTGATCTTATATAAGTATACACATTATTATTATCAGCAATTTCGTGGAACAACCTTTCCTGGGTGGTACTGGTACATGAAAGCCCCTCAAGATTTGCTTCAGAGCAGAAATGCTAATTTTATCTAGTTTTTAATTTCTCCGATCAAAGCAAATGAGCCGATGTTCTCATAGGGTTTATGAGCCTTCCTTCCGGCATTAGCATGGAGATTCGTTGCTGCTTAAACCCTATTGCAACAGCTCCTTTATTGATTGCTTTGTGCCTTTTCTTGGGGGAAGGGGCGGCGGCGTTTTCTTCTTATCGACGAGCCTATCGTCTCCGCCGATTCTTTTTGTCCCGCGCCCCGATCAGCTCACCATCGCATGGCAGTCTCCGCCTTGTCGTAAGGTCGAATTTCATGACCAACGATCTTTGTTCAGCTTCTAGTGCATTCCATTCTGGTAGAACAGATAATCGAAAACCTAAAGAAGCCATGTTAGCAGATCAGAAGAGTGAAAAAAAAAAAACTAGGAAAAAGGAAACCAGAGATAGGAAACGCTAACGGCTTGGGAGATCTTTGGTAAATCATTGATTCATTTTTGCTAATGAAAATCCTGCGGCCAGTCTCTTCGTCTTCATCGTCATCATCTGGCATGCGATCAGAATTTAAGACTCTGGCCTTCTTCATATCAGCAATAGCACACACGGCGGCTGTATCTAGGTTCTGTTGAGGAGTGAATTGAACTGGATGGAGGCAAGCAACATATGCATGCTTTATATAGGAGGTCTTTCTAGGGTTTCTCTTCCAATATTTGGCAGGACAAACTCCAGGTGTACTCTTGTGCATGACCTCTTTACATGTGCCAGTTAGGCTGTTACTGCCTTGCCCAGATAACATTGGTGTCGCGAACGCATAGGCATCACTAGTCTTATTGACAGAGCGCCGCCTGCATTTTGTAAATAATCCTCATATATTACTCGTAAGGGATCTTGCAAGTGATTACAGTCGCGAGACCCAGAGTTTACGGCTCAACGGATACCTTTCCATTTGCAAAAGTAACAGAACTTTCACATTAACAGTAAGATATATGTACACAAATTATTTTTTTTTCTTCTTTCGCAAACATGACAATATTGATATGTTTCCATGTATTAATTAGGCGGTATTGTTCTAATTTTGTGTCGTGAGAATTATACTATTGTTCTAACTGGAGCTCGAGTTTACAACTCATCACATACCTCTTCACTAGCACTAACATAGTTCTATACGAAAAAATATATATATTTCATTTTTTTGACAACCTTGACATTTTTTATTACCAGTTTTAAACAATAGGGTTTCGTTCTACATTATCTGTCATGAGCAGCGGCGGCCCTCTCTCATGACCCTCACCCCCAACTTTTTGGATTTTTTTTTTAGTTTTTTAAATAATAGATACTATATTTCATATATTACGAAAATGTCATTATATCGTAACATTAATTAATTAGTGTTTCGTTTTGTTGTGTTTTTTATTCTTTTGTCAACAACCGTCATAGTCTTCTTCTTTCTCATTCTTTTGTTCCATCTTCATTGTTCCAAGTTCCAATTCCAAATTTCCATATTACGAAAAAGCACGATGTGATCAAGATTATTCCCTTATTTTTTTAGTTAAAATTTTTATTATATGTCAACTTATACGTAATAATCACATTAGTCAAATTGAGTGATTTCATATGCATTTAAGTGACTAGAGGGGAAAAAATGGAAGCTCGGGCCAATCAGGCTTAGGGCCATGGGAACTGAGCCGGGCCCAAAGCTGGGATCATTTTGCAAAGTGAGGAAAGAAAGTAATACGAAATTCAAATGTATAATATGGATAAAAGAAGTGAAAAGAAAAACAAAAACTAACAGTGCTAATGAAATATAAAAAAAAATGGACACTTTGGGTACAAAAGTTACATATAATGTCTAAAAATGAAAAGGAAAAAAGAAATGTTCTTTTCAATAGAGATATATACCAAATATACAATAGATATGACAAATTAAATATAAAAACTAAGGTAGCTAAAAAGATTGCAAGGTCTATCAAATGAACAATTTAATAGGAATATAGTATTAAGTGACTTTGTAAATTTATTTTACAAGGTCCAATTAGAATGCACCAGCCCTTTTGAAAACCCATTTTAAAATGGCCAAGAGGCCAAAACAGGCCAAAATTGTTGTCTGCAAGAGGCCAATTCGGCACCCCCCTGTTAAACTGTCCAACAAGAAGCAAACTTCATTTTAACAGTCCAAAATATAAAAACAGGCCCAAAGAACTGGGCTAGAAACCGGGTTGGCCCTAAAAACGGGCTGGTTTCAGGCTAGCCCGTGTTTTAGGGCCTGACCCGGGCCTTTTTACGGCGGGGCTGGGCTGTATATTTTTGGAGGAAACAAAGGCCCGGCCCAAGGCCCTATGGGTTAGGGCCGGCACTGTTCACAAAGGGGGCGGGGTCCGGCTAACACCTCTACATTTAACGTATTCAATAGTAACGTTAATTATAATATGCTTCTTTTTATAGATGGAGAAGTCGAAATCAAAGTCACGCACAATTTATTCTTTCTTTGAAGCAAAATATGTTAACAGTAATAATATTGATGAACGACTTCTTCCAAAAAAGAATGAAAAGTCAAAGTAACGCACAAGAGAGTTTGTAGGTACAATGTGAATGTTGCAGAGGTTGTTTTAGATAAAGTCTCTCTCAATACCTCACACATAAGTGATAATCAAAAAACAAATCTTACATTTTGTATCAAAATAAGTGAAATGAGCAACTTCTTAAGAATTTGGTGATTTCATGAGGGGTTCTCCCAAACTTTAGAAGAACAGTGAGTTAAAAATAAAAGGCCACAACTGAAAAATTATAAGGAACTCTAACCAAAATTTGAAATCCTTTGTTCACTCCGTCACAACTATTTTCGAATTGCATGTGTAAGTCGCCAATGATGCCTGCAACTTGCAATGATTATGAAGTTCATTCTTAGTTTTCTTTACTACACGTCTCGGACATCTCTCCCCTCTTGCTTTCTCAATTTAGAATCTACAACGCTTAAATAATATTACAAAATGAAGAAAGTTTATGTTCCAAATGCCCAGTAAAATGTCACGCCAGTGGGTTCTATAGATTTGCCCAGAATTCTGCAAAACACTGCTAATTTTGTAAAATCACTGCACTTAATAATTTAGTATGAATTTTTATCATTGAAAACTGCAAGGAGTATATAATACACTCGAAACCACTTTAAATGCACCATATAGTAATCCCAATGGGTGGTGGAGTAGCAAAATGCGTTTAAGTATGATCTTCAGATCACGAGTTCAAATCTTCATACTGACGAGTCATATAAATTACAATTCTGACTATTTTTTTTTTTATAAAAAAGGCACCATGCATCTGTAATAGAAATCTACAAAATACCGTTGAGTTTTTATTTTTTTTTTGCTCAGTCATTAAAGGTTGCAATGAATAAATGTGTATCCAAATTAATGACAATGTAGCCGGACCCTTATAGGAAAATCCCATGCTCTCTCATATCAATGTCACAACGCGAAAGTTATTGCAATATGTGACTTCTGTCCCACTGAGGAAAACCAAGGCAAAATGTGACTTCTGTCCCACTGAGGCGTCGGGCAAGTTCATAGATCTGATATCTTTTTATTCTCTTTTTTCATAATAGAATTATATTATACATATAAAACAATATCCCAAGCACTCGAATTACACCAGACCCATATAAGGCAAGAAAATAAACACACACAAGATTGCATCCCCCACTTGATGGGCACCAAAAACAGAAGAAGAGCATATTTAAAAAATTACAAAAAAAGGTAACGACATACTACGTGATATAGAAGGAAGAAACACCTTTTTTAACAAATTCACTCACCTACCCCAACCAGCGACACCGCCGTGCCCACAAACCCAGATGGAGGAGCAACTCACCACCCCCAAACCCAGATGACCTACCGAACACACCGCGCTCTGAGGTCCACCACGATGATCCACCCTCAACCTCTGGCAACACATCCAGCGTCTCCGAATCACATCTATAAGGTGGCCCTAACAAAATTAAACACGCAAATGAGGAACTAAACACACCAAAAGCAATCCTTCAACTACCATGCCACCACCCACCGAGGGAAGTCGAGAGGGTGGTGATGCAGGGCAGGAGATGGAGGCTTATTTGTAAATCTCTTTTTATCTAATCTCAACTGCTTTCACTTCCTTTTGCTTTTTTGAGTTTAGATTGGATCCTAGATTTTTGGTTCTCTAATACCTCATTTTAACCTACCTTCTGTTATAATTAAATTGACCCATTTTTTCTTCATTAATTCTAATTCTAAATAGTTAATTCTTGGTATCATGTCGAATTTGTAGGTCAATGATAAATCAGTACCCTATGCTTTGAAAGTTAATTAGGGGATTTCTTGTACATTGTTCAACAAATATGTCAGTAAGAAAAATCAGCTAGGGATAATGAAGAAATGATACAAATGCAACCCCTAAAAAGTATAATCCACTTGTGCCACTTGGGTTTCCCCGTTTAAACAGCAACCAGCCCAAAAACCCGTCCTAAGCACGAGACGATAAAGATAAATAGTCATCTACTCTTAAGCTTTGAACTTCATAATAAAACCTACAGCACAACCTAATTTTCTTGCTCCATGGCTGGCCCTCCCCATTGCTTAACCCCCCAACTTCCGGTATAAATAGAGTCGATTCCTAGTTTCTTGAGAAAAATTTTTGACTGCTACCTGGACTAAAAGAATCGTTCTCGCCCCCCCCCCCCCCCCCCCCCCCCACACCCACACACACACACACAACGACAACTAGCCGTCGGGAATTGTTTCTAATGAATTTTATTTAGTGACGCTAAAAAAATACTGTAAGAATTGTCGCTAAAAATATTAATAAAAAAATCACTAAAAACATCTAGCGACGTTAATTGTCACTATATACATAATTGGAAGAAAATTCCTATAACCCGGATAGCAAGCAAAATTTGTTCGTTTCTTAATACGGTGACAACCTCCAAAAACTATTCACGATGACAGACTAATTCAACCAACTGATGTGCAAATCAGGGAGTCGCCGCAAATGACAACGTGGTGATATCTCACCCCCAAGAATTTCTGGTCATATCTTTTCCAATGGTCATCAGTATGAACACATTAACCTTTTATTTTTCATTTTTCTAGCGGCATTTAAGAAGAGCTGAATTATAACAAAACCTACAGAGACAACCCCTCGATGAAAAAAATCGTATGTTGATATATACATAAAGAAAGCCATATTATCAAAGCACCAATAGCTTTTGTCACAACGCAGATGTCATGAGAAAAGCTGTCATAAAGCTATGCAGATGCTTCAACATATGACTTGTATAACAATATGGAGAAAATGCAGATAGACACGATATGTTACATCATGATTCAGGTCATATTAACCACGCCGAATCTCGTTCCCGAAGCACGATGTAAGTACCAAATGCGGTAAAAACAATCCCGCACCTCTACAACAATTAACAATAGGCAGAAAATTGCAAATAGCCAATACTATATTAACCATCACAAATTAGGCATCCAACCCACCGTCCGTCAAGACAATATCATCTCGTGTACTGAAGCACCAATATACCAACACACGTGATACCAGATTGCACTAGTTAACGTTTTGTAGCATCAGCTACTCACTTCCTCTCCTTTTTTAGGTTGAAACTTGTAAACATGATGAACCATTATAGTAAGTACACTCCACGATGATTGAAGCTTTTAGTGAGATGGAATATTCATGCATCACGTTGTTTCCATTTCTTGAACGATTGTAATGCCAAGAAGAAACGGGAAGATATGATCAACTCCATCCCACACAGCCCGGAACCAGCTGCAGGCTCTATATGAGACATGCATCTCGAAATAACTTACCAGAACTACAGAAGTTAAGTCTTGAGATGCAATGCCATTTGAGTTTTATACTCCATCCACTGATTCAGATTCCACCGAGTCCTCCACTTTGTCATCTTTCTTACCTGTGCAGTTGAAATACACAGCACCTAGATAAGATCTCACATAATCTGGACCTAAAATCGCTCACTGAAGGGAAAAAAAAAAGGGCTAATTACACATATATCCCTGAGGTTTGGGGGGTAATTACACGCGAGGACACAAAGTTTCAAAATGTAACATACGTGACCAAAAACGTTAAAAAAAGTAACACTTTTATCCAACCGTCAGTATTTGGTCCAAAAAGTATAATTTTCGTCATTACGTATTTTGAAGATGGCAATACTACCCCAGTACAGTATATCGTGAATAATTTGATATCCTAATTTTCTCTCTCCACAATTTAAACCCTAAATCTGAAGTCACCGCCGGCAGCCCTCCTTCCTCGCCCCACCATCTCGCAGAACCACCCCACCACGCCGGCAAGTCCTTGGTGAGGGAGGGAGGAAGACTGGATGGGAAGGAGACAGATTTGGCCATTGCAACGACGGCGATCGCACCGGTGGGCGTGATGGTGCAAGCCCATCGTGGTGGTGATGGCGCTGCCTTGCTGGTGGTCACGGTGGCGTGCATCTCGAAGGAGGAAGGCGGTGTCGCGACGTAGCTCGGTGATGCTTGCGATCTCGGACGGCGCGGGGTACGGAGGTAGGTTGCGGCGGTGATGGTGGCAACCGGTATGGCGACAGGCAAATCGGGAGTGAGACCGCGATCTTGCGGCGCCAGTGCCTCGCTGGAGGGCCTGCTACTGCGCTGACGGTGATCGGTTGCCGCCGGGGAAGGGGCTTGTGGGCATGATGGGGTGGGCGGGTGACGGGGAAGGGGGAGGCAGACGACGTGGGAGCAGGGGTGGGGGCGGGGGGGTGTGGGTGCTTGGTGTGGGGAGAGGAAGAGGCAGACGGCGTGGGGGCGCGGGGGGTGGGGGGTGGGTGGGGGTGCTAGGTGTGGGGGGAAGAAGAATAAACTGTGAATTAAGTGGGTAATTTATTTTAAAGTCAGGGGTAATCAAGTCTTTTTGTCAAAACCGTTAAGTATTTTTATATTCCGTTTGTCAATGGACATAAGTGTTACATTTTGAAACTGTGTCCTCGCGTGTAATTACCCCCAAACCTCAGGAATATAGGTGTAATTAGCCCAAAAAAAATCCACATAGTAGTTTAATTATTTTCAAGTGTACTTTCAAAAATACCTTTCTTCTTCTTCCCACCACCTTTCTTCTTGGACTTTACTGGAAGAGTTAGCCAGGACTTGATTTCAGCGTCGCCAGCTGTTGTCTTTGTGGGGTTCAGCTCCTGAAGTGGATGGGAGGTGATCCTGTCGGAGCCATTAGGCATTAACAGAACGGTGAATTTAATACGAGCAACCAAATCACCTGCACAGACACCAAGAAATTACATATGAACCTTGTCTTCAGATAACAAACGAACTAAAAGGCACCAAGTCTCTCCAAGAAATGGAAATGAAAATAGAACAGAATGACTGCTTAATGTGACACATTAAATTATTCATCATAATCACTGAGAAAGCTAACTAAGTATTAAACAGCTAATTATCTTGTGCCATATGCATTATTAAGGGCATCGTTCAAGAAAGCAACATTTATTTGGTCACAACCAAGCCAAATATGTGACAAGTCTTTCGTCGCGGGAAGGATTTCTGCGTTCAAATAAAGTCACTACCAGGTTTCTCATACAGAACAGGATACGGCTGCAACAGATCATGGTTAACACATTCGAGTAGTCCCAGCCGAGCTCTCTTCTCTTCCAAAGCCCTTAAAAAGGATGCGCAAAATACTTGTTAACATGCTATATATAAAAGCAAAGTTGTCCAGAAAGTAAGTATATACAGGACGACAGGGACAGAAAGAAAAGGGATGTGAGTGGCAAACCTTGCTGTAAATGGCATAATTGGAAAATTTTGATTGATTTCACTGAAAATAAATCTTGATGCTTTCATCTTCAAATGATAATTTTTGTCCACAGCTCTCTTGTATATGGTTGTTTGTTTCTCATCCAACAGCTTTGGCTGCAAAATTTCCATCATGAGCTAAGGATTATAAGAATTAGGCACACTCAAGGTACCTAAATAGCTTTGGGTTTAAGTATATCAGGACAATTACCTTGCCATCACCTGTGCTAGTAACTATGTCAACTGCATAGACCTCATTCTCCTCAAACTCTGCGTCATCTACTCTTGTTTCAGGGCCAGACACACTCAGGACAACTTTGTTCCCATCAATCACAAACTGCTTCATTTGGTGACTTAGAACACCCTCGACTATCTTGCAGTCATAGGCTGCAGCAACCTTCTGAATAGCATCTGTTACGTCCTTGTTCTGTCGAGTATAATGAAATTAGGAAAACAATTACAGGTACAAATGAAACCAATTTCACACACAAAGTCTAATGATCAAAAACATCAAACATTATTCAAAAACTCTACCCTAAAAAAATCGAAATACATGTCAAACATGAGCGACTATATAGCAGTATGTGATGAGCCACTAGCTGTTTTTTTGTCAAGACAATGGGGTTGATATAGTACATATTAACAACTGAGAGAGCTTTGAATATGTCGATAAGAAATTCAACTCATTTATTAGGGGAAAAGAAAAACAATATTATTTAAGATTCAGAATGTCCCTTAGACAGGACATGTACAAGTTTAAGCAGAGCCTTCAACAAAGCGTTATTGACACAAATTCTCACATAGAACGTTGATCAGAAGAATTTTCAGGTAAATACGGTAGAGAAGAAGAAAATATATGCAAGGAAGGACCCAAGACCATATGCCTCAAGCTTTTGGGTCAGGTTGTGCTTCATTTCTTGATTTTCTTCATGTGGATTGTGCAACTTCTGGTGGCTGGCTCTTGTTACATGTTCACACTGCCTTGACCTCAAACTAGAACTCAAACAACAATACTACATGAAGAGACAGTGAGAGAGAGAAGGTAGACTGGGGGGACAGGGGGCATAATTTAAACAGAAGGCGGCCATTGATAAAGAAAAGATACAGCAGTCTGAAGCACCTAAAGTTCACCCAATTTTGTCATCGCCAAAATAAGGGAAGTTGCTTCATTGCGGCCTTCACTTCCCAATTTGGCAAGGCATATAGGCAGAGACGAAAAATAACAATCTTTAAGGTGTTTTTTTCATAAAAATTGAGCCTGGCCAGCAACTTTCCATGCCATTACAGGAAAATGAAATGCACTTCACTCCAACAACACAACCAGCAATGTATCGTACTTCAAAACCAGCTAGCTGAACCTTCAGACAATTTCTGAAAGAGACCTTGGTAAAACAAGCTACCTGTAGCCTATCGCACCTCCTTTCTTATAATCGGGAAGATAGGTCGCGTCACCAAGATAAGTCAGCTTAGATGTCTTCAAAGAAATTAAAAAAGAAGAGACAAAAATTATCCATGTGGTGCAGAACTCGTCACTCACACCATGATTAAAAGAAAGATAGGATGCGACATGTTTATTCGTGTAAAGTTCAAACAGATACATTGTACAATGCTATACGTGTTAGCCAAAAAGGAAGAGATAAATATCCTCATACGTCCTCAGCAACGGATCATATAGAATGTAGATACTCGCACTGGTCAAGCAAATGTTCCAACTACCACTTAGATTCCTATAATCTTGCAGATGTGACCACTTATGAATCTTGATTCCATCACCATGATAATAGGGGCAACAAAGAAAAGATGTTTAGGCTAATAAAAATAAGCCCAAATAGAGAATAACTATTCAAGCTGCTCTCTTTTTCTTTTATATGAACACCAGTTGGAGAAGAGCTTCATTAGTTCGAATACAACTACCTAACGACTTACTATTTTCCTAGTAGTGGCTCCATACTTTCGGAGCAGTCATCAACTGTGGTTATCTTTACTTTCAAACTTTTCCTTTTTCATTTTCCTTATTATAATTTTCTTTGATACGTGAACTTTCCCTTCTATCCCCTCTGGATAAGAAAAGTAGTAATCAACCATATCCAGACAACTAAATGCAACAAAAGGCAAATCAACAGTTTGAAAAGCCATCTATCACGGCACATGGACACGGAAATGACATGGATTTTTTAGCCTGATAATCACATTTTTACATAAAATAAAAGCCACATGATGCTTGCCTAGTGCGTTTATAGCAAAATAGAGATTCATTGTAGCTTGCCCATAACCAATATACAACCCACTCTTTTCACTCTCAAAAGAAAGTTCCAACAAATAAGAAAGAGGGGGCATCCAAAAGAAGTTACCAGATGTTCTTTCAGTCCTCAAACAAGTAGCCGATATATTTTTCCTGAGTGATGTTGTACTATAGACACCAAATGAGGGACTGCCCCATTATGTCTTACAAGTCACTTCCTCAAACCTAATAAATTGCCTTTGGATGAAGATTACTTGGCTAAAAGACAAGTGTGATTTGAAAAAAAAAAACATCTATGTTCCTCTCATTTTACCAATAGAAGCACAAGTTCGTATGGGTTTCAGATAGAAATCCCTCATACTTTCTTTTCACTCCAAGTTTTCATGCATTTAGAAAATGGATGAAAAGAAAATGTAATGTGAAGCCCAGCTCTGAGCCGAAGTGAACTAAAAAGTTATAAATTGTTGACTACTATCAGTGAAAAATGATATGCCAGCCTAAGAAAACACACAGAAAGATAACTACGGAGGCTAGCAAAGAGATGGAAACTGTAACTCAAGGCGCAGTGCGACTTCAAAAGGCTAGCTGACTACAAGAAAGAGAGCACATAGTTTTACCCTAAAGTAGTACCTTTCTTCCGGGCCTGACAAGTCTTAAAGCGACTTCAGCAGCCGTGTTTGCTGCTGCAAGAACATCAGCTGCTCTACCAGTAACTGGCCCTGTCTGAAGCATATGAGTATGAGCCACTACAGCAATGAAACCATCAATGTGACACCCCATATCACTGCAACCAATCAATAACAGCACTTGTCATCCACACTCCTCCTGCCACATACTATGAACAGAATAAACCCAATACATGAAGCAGAGGTTTTTCTACAATTCTTACAATAACAAGAACAAAATAGGCATTACATGCAGAGAAGAAAAAATAAGGAAAAGGATGACTTACATCTTCAACATATCACCTTCCTCCAATACTAGCTCATCACCAGCGAGTGGGGAGAAATGGCACACAGTATTGTTCACAGAAATACACGTAGGAAAGGCAACACCCCTCTCAATCTTTTTCTTCACATTCTTGTACATATTCCCAGTTTGCCTATACCCACAATCTCGTAGTAAGTTAACTCAAAAACCAAATCCTAGTTCGACCACAAACTTGATAAATGGACAAAAAAAAACGACATTCGATTAGTTTTTAAGGAATACAATAATTCCATACTCTGTGATGAATGCGTCGCCTTTTTCGCAAAGATCAACTATTTTCGTTTTAGGTTTGCATCCGGACAATACCAGCTGCAAAGCCTCTGCAAGATTATTTACCAACATCAATCAATCAGACCTCAAACCTTTCTAATAAATACTCCCATCTTTTACTTATTCTCATTACTTTTGAGCATCAAAACATTGGAATTGAACTTAAAAGGTAATGACAGGTTGAATGGAAATGTTTGAACAGTCAAACAGGGTTAAAAAAACCAGTAATGTCATCATTTACACGGGTCAAATTCTATATTCCAAGAATTCAGAAAATCAATTAATCGAGTCGTCATATGCCATCAGATTACTTGATGAGCTGCTTACGAAAAGTGTCTTGCACACACACACGCACGCACGCACACTCATATGGGAGTATTTGTGGGCATAGATAGAGGGTATTAGATACTAACTGTTGACGATTTCGGCGGCGCTCTTATACTTAGTGACGACCTCGGGACTGGTAAGATCGAGCTCTTTCTCCTCACGCTCCTCGTCCGACATACCTGTACGGTCCGATCTATACCAAAAAACCCCTATAACAAAGCACATGCATTAAAATTGGGAAGCAATCAAAGCAATAAACAGTGAGAAGGAGCTTCAAAATGGGGAAAATCACCGTAAGAAAAGAGAGCTGCTAGGGTTTTCGAGAACGGAAAACCGGGAAATGACAAAGATGGTTTCTTCTAGTTGGTTGTTTGTGTACTCATACGTGTGTGTGCATATCCATATCCATGTAGCACCGCGGCGGCAGTGACCAGATTGTCAGTATGCACTGCGGTCGGGTTAACAGTTTTCTTAGGAGGATGAGATGGGGTTTTAGTTGGTTCAGCACACACGAATTCAGAAAAGCCGTGTAATATGTGTCGTAAAATGTATATTAACGGCAGATGACTAATTCCCTCCGGTTTGGATACCATTATTATTCTTTTCATTTTCTCTACATCTGTCTTTCTCGTTGTTTGCTATTTTAGCTACCGATGTGTCGCTAAAAAGTATAATATCGACGCATGACTAGTCTTTTAGCTCCCCTCCCGTTCCGATATCATTCTTCTCGTTATCATTTTCTCTAAATTTGTCTTTCTTGTTTGTTAAATATTTTCCAGCTCTGCTTTTTGTTTGCTAAGAGGCCGTTTGACATCCATTTCTTCCCCTCTTTTTTGGCCCAATTTTAAAAATTTTCAAGAAGCCCAAAAAACTGGACTGTTTGGTGGTTTTTTAATTTTTAAAGAAGCCCAAGTCTTTAAAAAGAGGAAGCCTTTTTCCAAAAGAGCTATTAGCTCTTTTTGAAACCTCTTTTCACGCGGCTCAGATGGCTTGACTTATGAAGTCTGTCCTTCGAGTCTTCCTAGCAACAGAAAATAAAATATGAAAAAAAATCAAAGAAAACATTAGTTAGGGTTCTCTTCTCGTTGGTCGAATCGCATCTGGGGAGTTCACAACCACCGCTCTGCTCGAATTTTCTAGATCGCATCTCATCTCTCACGGGTCCACAGCCACCGCCTCCATCGCCGGTCACCGCCTCCGTCCCTTCTTTCTCCAGCGCAGCCGCAAACAGCTCTTTCTGGGGAACATCTCTTCGCTGCGGAGCTCGATCTCATCTCTTCCACCGAATCGCATCTGGGGGAGTCCACAGCCACCGCTCTGCTCGAAATTTCTGGATCGCATCTCATCTCTCAACACAGCCACCGCCTCCATCTGAACCGGGTATCTCTCCATTTTGCTTGTTTTCTGTTCCATACGGTGTGTTTTTGTTTTTAGTTGTAATTGGAAATTGTTGCTTTGTTTGAAATCTCCGAGAGTTTGCTTTTATTTTATTGTTTGTTTTCTCTATTATATGTATTGTCTTGGATTTCGGTTGGCTTGATGGTTAATATATTTGGAGAATTATGTTTAATTATGTGTAAGACATTGTAATGTACTTGTTTAATTATTTGTAAGACATTATTGTAATACATTTGGAAAATTATGTGTAAGACATTGTAATATATCGGTTCAATTATGTTGAAATAAACAAAATAAATCAAAAGAGCTTTCCTGTCAAACGCTTGGACTTTTCTGTTTTTTGAAAAAATAAATTCTGTCAAACAGCCACCAGTTTTTAAACTGGTAAAAAAAAACCAGAACTCTTCTCTTTTTAAAAAAAAAAATTTGAAAACTGACAGTTTTATCAAACAGACCCTAAGTATTTTCGAGTTCTGCTTTCATAATCACCAAATTAAACACTCCATGTCACCTCAGAGCAACCACAATGCATACTAACGTGTTGAAAATTGTTGTTCTATCAAATCATATGTACTCTTTTTCCACACCTCGCGTGAGAGCAGGTGTCAAGTCCTACATCGACTATACATATGTTTGAGATTGATTTTTATACTTGTAGTTTTCTCCTACTCTTGAACAAGCTTTTGAATTCGATATCAGGTTTCAACACAAACAACATGGTCATAATTTCCGGTTAGGTGTGTCTGTTTACACACATTCACTTTATTTGTTACTTGAAAGCATGGTTGTTTGGTCTGAGGCACTGTTTGTTGACAAATAAGGACGTGGACAAGGATGATGTGAAAATGGACGCACCATGCTTCAATTGGTATTCAAATTTAAGCCATAAGTTATTTTTACCTATTACTATGCTTTTCAATTGGTATTTAATTAAAGGAGAAATTATTTTTACCTCCTAATATGCTAATGTATTATTATCTTATTTGTCGCTAAAAGTGAATTTTTGTCACTACAGTAAGTTTTTAGGGAAAAAGGAAAGAAAAAGCATACAAGATGATAGAATTATCTTTTTACTTTTAATTATAGGTCGGTATTCTTATAATTGCCAAATGGTAAACAAACAAGATAATACACATTTGCTCCTTTCCATAAAAAAATCTTTTTTACGCCTACAAAAACATAAAAATAAGACGAATAAAAATACCTAAATGATGTGGGATAAATATGTGACAAAAATTAGAGATTCTCACTATGAATTCGGCTTTTGATTTTATGTATTAGTAAGCTAACTTTCCATAAAACAAGTTCACGCAATTTCAGAAGTTAGCGTGAGATAAACATATCAAAACAATTAGAGATTCCCACTATGAATTTGGTGTGGGGGAATATAAGGTTTGGTTTTGTGACCAGAAATAATATGGCTTGACTAAAAATAAAATGGTTTCGAGGCACATTGTAATGCTTTCCTTAAGTTTATATCTGCCTTAACAAAAAATGGTGTGCAGCGGGTTGCTGATAAATATCATCTAAGATACAACAAAGCGCACTACTGAATAGCGTTTGCACAAACGATATTCACCTCATAAAAAAGTGTAAAGAAACTGGATAATATTTTTTACAAGAAAGAATTCTACATAAATTTCTTGTATAAAAGATCTACAGAAAGGACGAGATGAAAAGAAAAGGCTAGTATGTGGTATCAAAAATTTAGATTTTCTGTTCTATTTTTTGTGGTTATTCACCAAGGGTCACATCCTTTCGTTATGTAGCCATTCAATCTGGATTGTTGGATAAGAAATTGTTCTAAAACTCCAACTGCTAAGACGATTCCACATATCAAAGGAAAAATAACAGATCCTAAAAATATAATGGAGTAAGAAAATTTGTAAATACGACTGACGGAAACGCCAGGACAAGGACAACATTGCAGCCTGATCCTTTAGGCATACTTATAACGGAACTGAAAAGTCAAAGTCGGATCAGCAGGGTAAGCAATATATTACCTGGCCTCTATGAAAAGGCCGAGGATTACGTTTAGTCAGCAAATGATCTGTATCCCCATGCATTTCTATTTCAACTACACTGCAGAGAACAGTGACGCAGGGCTTTTAATATATTGAGTTGTGACAAAAATGTACTCCAATTAGTATTTTGTTGGGTAGTCCTTTCTACTTACAATCTTTGTTGATAG
Organism: Escallonia herrerae; assembly: GCA_033070095.1. Classification (NCBI taxonomy): domain Eukaryota; kingdom Viridiplantae; phylum Streptophyta; class Magnoliopsida; order Escalloniales; family Escalloniaceae; genus Escallonia; species Escallonia herrerae. Next base: position 110,244 of record JAVXUP010002357.1, on the reverse strand, counting down.
AATTCAGAATCTTTGAAAAGATGATCCAAAGGAAAAAAAAGGAAGGATTTATTGCGTCTATGTTGCCGTAGTGCGGCCTCAATTTTACTTATTTTGTTTATCGTTTTTCCGCGTGTAAGGAACTAATACCTGCGAGATTTTCTCCTTATCATGTTGGAATGCCATTTAGTTAGTCTGAGTCATACAACTTAGTGCCTTACTTACTCACAGTTATGAAAAATTTCAGCACTGATAGGAGATATATACATCCTTATTTGCCCAATTTAAATTGCTATCCATGCTGGAGTGAGGCAAAGCTTCTTTCACTATCATACAAAAGCTCAAAGTATTGGCGATCATGATATTTTAACTGCACCGCCGTGCAGAGAGTCTTTGCTTCTTTGAATTTTGTCAATCTGAGTGGCACGCGTTAAGAAATATTTGATGCCTAGCCATTCTGCCAACTGTAGCCTCATACTATTCATCTGAATCACCAGATGCTGAAGCTTATAAAGTACTGGACATGGCAATTTGTCATTATGCACCTGATATGCTCTTTCTGATGATAACTTTTCAACTTCTTGTGATGTATTGTAGTTGGGTCAGCTGAACATTCACCATAATTCTCAATCTTTCAGTTTCATAGGCTATGTATCCGTTAGTGGTCTTTTACCATGTGTTTGCAAAAGAAATGGCACCACACAAGCCGCATTCAAAGTTTAAATGCATCAAAGGGATTGTTTTCTTCTACTGTACTCTCCTCCTTTTCAAAATGATGCAAGTATCTTGGTTACTTGAACAGACAAAGACATTACCTAAACATCCTCTAAGCATGGAAGAGAGGCAAACATATCCTTCTGCACTTGCGTGCATGCATGCATTCGAGTGTTTGATCACCTGAACCGAAGAAATTATCAGTTTAAACCTCTTCCACTTTGAACAAATTTTGCACATGAGAAAAGTATGAGCTGGCAAGAAGGCAAAGAAGACACAAAAAGAACAATAGAGAACCTTGAGCATTTCATCATACTGTACAAAAGCAAAAAGAAGAGGGATATAATTGTCCATTAAGTTGTTAATAAAAGTAGCCTCAGTAATTTAGAGAACGAACGATAATTACTGGATTATAATCTTAATCTACCGTTTCTATCTATATGGATCTTAGTTGCACAAAGCGGGGGCGGGGGCGGGGGCGGGGGCGGGGGCGGGTGCGGGAGCGGGGGCGGGGAAGCGTAAGCGTAAGCACCAAGAAGAATCTGAGATTGGGAGCGGCTTGAATAAATAAATGCGCAAAGAGTTTTACATTTGTTTAGCATAGTTTACATAGATAGCAACAACATACAAGGAGACTTTAAGGACTTGAAGGAAGAGAGAAACAAGAAATTGAGTTGAAAAGAGCTTGATTTTCATGTATTCTATCACTTGTTCCATGCATCTCTATTCAGCTAGCGGGATCGAGTTCCCATCTTAACTTGGGACGAGATCTTATGGAGCTTCTAACTTGGGATCGCAAAAGCGAGTTTTCGAGAGAGAAACGTCATCATATTAAGAGTTTCCTGCAACTAAGATATGGATTCACTAACCCAGTATGATGCGACGAAGACTTCTTGCTTCGTTTCAGGAGATGCCGATCCCACAAATAATCAGGGGTTTTCTGGGACAGCAGATGGCTACTACCTGCAGCTGAGACCCGAGTAGCTTGGAATCCCGTGTATTAGCTATCGAGAGGGGATTGCAGTGCCTTGCCCAGAAAAACAGCCCAAGTCATATTTACGCAAAGAAACAGTCTCCTTCTCTCACCCTGGCTTAGTCAAGCTTCCACGTAGAGGGTATAGCTGCTCCTAGAATTGAAATGCCCATCTGCACTTGCAATTCTTAGTTTTAGATTTTCACACCTCTAATTTACGTTAATAGTGGTACTGGAGAGAGGCACATAAATACTGTTCTTACCTCTAGAATTGTACGTATCACGGGAAAAAAAAAATAAGGAAAACATATTAATCTAGTTTTCTATCTTTCCTTGTCTTGATTTTCCGGATTGACAGTTCTGCTACTTTTCATGTTGGTGTCGCCATTTTTATTGTTGTGCATTTACAGAGAACAATAATTTCTTTCCGTAGAAAGTATGAACTTTATTGCCCCTTTTTTTTCCACCTTACCAGCAAGCAAAATGTTGAGATAAATCTAGTGTTTAAGATCAGACATTGTAGCATGAGAAAATTGATATCAATAGATAATAATGGTTTAAGCTGGCTACCATAAAACATTAACAAGAACTTGTTACCAACTGTGCATAAATTTCTCCATAACGATAGCCCTCAATTATGGTACCCCTAGGCAAAACCATGGAGGAACATCTTCAAACCTTATCTTACATTGGATGATGAAGCACAATGTACACAAAATTTATAATCGCACTTTGTACATTTAAAGGTACCTGACGATAAAGAGCCACTACAATGGCTGCATCGGGTATTTCTATGTACCACTCCAGCAAAAGATAGAGGGTGTTTATGATATTCAACATTAAGGATGCCCCCAAACTTGACATTTGAATACCTATCATACAAAGCACAATGACTATGCATAGACCGATCACAACCCACACAATGATAAAACCATCGTCTAGGATGCAATTCTTCCTCGCAAATCTCACAGAAATATTCATCAGCTTCACGGTCTTGAACAGGGGAATAGGTTAGGATTAAGGGGTGTTCATCATACCTATTCATAAGGGTGCGTGGAAATAGAGAACAACGGGCGTGTATTCTGAAAGTACAAGTTTTACAGGCAAATGCGAGCTCATCGCATTCAAATTGTCCATGACATGCGGTGCATTGAAATAATAGTTGTGCTTCCGAATGGAGGAGGTGATCCCCGTGAGCTTCATGCTTAATCATGCTTGGTAAGGAACCACAATTGACATCGAGGTAGAACTTGCAGTTCACACAACCGAAGGCAAACCCGTTGCAATAAAAACCACAACCTTTACAGTAAAACAAGCCCAATGATTCAGGGGATTTTGGGAGGAGGATGAGAAGGTGTTGCGGGTGAGATGGGTGTTGCAACTCTGTAGGTAACTCCGCACAACCTTTGTGTAGAACGAAATTGCATTGAGAGCACTCATAAAACGGTGAAAAAATTGGTTTTACACACGCTTCACACATTATGTCATCATTCTTGAAGTTTTTCCCTGAACATGATTCACTTTCTTCGGTCTGCACATCAAAAAGGATTAATGGGTGGTCGTGGCTAAAATGGTTGAGGTTTGTTATTCTCTCATTCTCTCCCAATCCCAGCCGTTTGAGAAGAAAATTTATTACACTAACAGATTTGATATCATCAGGTGGCAGGTAGAGCCGATTGGAGTCATCGTCTTTAATTTCTGTTCCAGCGTACACGAAGAGAAGCATGAAGTTAGATATATTTGCAAACCTCGTCAAAATACAGAATGCAGGGAGCTAATCTACATCTCTAGTGTTTCTGTGGTCGTCCACGTGGTCGGCGCGGTTTAGCTCCCCAATTTTCCCGGTTAAACTCAGCTGGAAAAACACTGTGCTAGTTAGGGGTTGGGGGGAGGGGAAGGAAAGGGAAGGGAGCAGGTTAAAATTCGTGCAGAATACTGCTCACGTCGCTGACCTGGATGACCAAAGATACTCTAGAACTTTGAGTTCCCTACAATGTACGAAATACCAGAGAAAGTGATATGAGGAACTTACCACGTGAAGGAAGTGAAAAATCAAAGTAACGGGGAAGCCCGATCTCTGGTGGTGCACATTTGACATGAATAAAATATCGGCATTTCCCACAATAGTAAACCCAGTAAATTCGGCGCAATGTCTTGCGGCATATTTCACAAGATACAGAGAAGGTAGTGTATCGAGACGGAAGAGTATAGCTGAGCGTGAGAGGGTGTACGTGATCACTACGTTCAATTGTGCTTCGCGTTGAAGCACAGTCCCGATGGATCCAGAAATGGACGCAAGTGGTGCACTGATACCACGTTCCTTCATGTTTATGGCCGCAAGCATAACAGCGTAACAAGGCTGTCCTCCGCACTGGGGTTAACGGGTGTTTGTGACTCGGATGATCAATCTTGCGCTCCGTCGCAGAAGCACATATTATGTCCATGTCGAAATTGCACAGGGAACAGGTGTAGGTGAAGTTTCTCCAATCGTTGTCGCAGACATCGCACAGGCAACCCTTACTCACACGAAGAGTAAGAGGGTGTTCTGGGTGTGTGGGGTGTTCTAGCTCTCGGGGTAACTCTGCGCATAATTTGTGAAGGAAGAACTCACACCGGCTACATCCATAGGAGGCACCAGAGATGACTTCCGAACACCCACCGCAGCGACAAGCTTCCTCATCACCACCATCCTCGTTTGCCGTGAATTCCCTGAAGAACAATGGATGCTCATGGCTGAAATGTTGAAGCTCCATCTCTCACACGATCATTGTCTTTCTGATCTACACCCTGAACCATTTAGACAAATGAGCACGTCAAAGCTTTTATGCAATTTACTGTTGTACAACTTGTCTTATCTTAACTTTTTAAAAGCAGAATGCCTAACAGCTGGTTGCAACATGAAGAAAGTTCCACCAAAAACTAATATGTCCTGTCGAAAGGGCCCCAGCAGTTGAGATGCACTTGAAAGGGCCATGACAATGGCTGCATCTGCTAGTGCTAATCTCCACTCAAATAAAAGTGGGAGGGTTTCCATGAGACCCAACATTAGAAACTTGGACATTTCAATACTTGTCATACAACAACATGCACCGGGTATGCATTAATTGATCACAATTCCAATGGGAAAACTATTTTTCTAGTTTAAACTTTCTTGCAAGTGGATTTAGAGGTGTTCGTCATTCGGCAAAACATTTGAGAAATATTGTATTAAATAGATACACAAGAGAGAATATTCGATAAGTTTGCCTACAATTGCCATCCATATATCTCGATTGAGAATATTTGATGAGTACGCATTTTCTGGTTCAGGGTGATGTTCGAAATTTAGGGCCGCAAATGAATGATTGTGTTCGGCTCGTGTTGCTTTAAATATGTGCTCAAGCTCGCGTTCGACAAAGTTACACGAGGTGAGCTCGATCTGGCTCGTATAGCAGAGGAAACTGGAAATAAGCAAAAAAAAAAGGAAAACGCTCTTATTTCTCATATTGAGATCCCAATCAATTTTAGATTGATTACAAAAGTACCTCACCCGACATTTGGATCTCAATGGTGGAGATTGAGCCATGGTCGTTGGTGGAGAAGGAAATAGAAAGTGAATCTCATTTTTGAAGATCGATCCATTGTTGTAGGTGGAAAGTATGTGGGAGTTGAAGCAGTGGACTTGGAGAAGAAGGTAAAAGTGAGCTGCAATGGTTCATTTACTCAAGCCACGAGAGAGAGAGAGAGAGAGAGTTCAGCAAGAGGGGCAAGAGCGGGAGAAGGGAAAAGGGCCACTGTGATATGTGTTGTTTAGATTGGGCTTTCATCAGGTATAGGCTTCTTGGCTTTCATAATAGAATTAGATGTTGGGCTTTCGGGTCTTTGATGGGTTTAGTTTTGGGCCTTATAGTGGATTGGAGGTATCAAACAAGTTGCTTTTGGGCGTTGGAGGGTTAAAAAAAAAACCTCACCCGTAGTGGTTATGGGCGGTGGAATTGGTAGAAGATACATATGATGATATGATGGTCGTAGTGGTGCTCCACGGCGATTAAGGCAGATTGCTCAAGTGGATTTGAATATAGTAACTAGTAGCCTGAAAAGTTTCACACTTCCTTTGGCTCCGTTTGGATAGAAGGATATGTATACGATTTGCATTTGGATTCGATTGACATCTTCTTTGTCTTTCAAATAGGGTTGGTAATTTGATCCGCACCAGCCAGATATACACCTTGTCCCGATCTGATAAGAGTGGATTTTTTTTTACTTCAATTGAGTTATGGGACGGGTATGGTATTTAAATTTTTAGCTCGCAGCAGGTACAGGTCGACTTGGGTATTTAGTGTAACTTGCCACGGTATCCGCCCCGCCCCGCCCCGCCTATAAATATGTATCCTAACCCTAATTCTTTGGTTCAACCAGAACCGTCCATCTTGGATATGAGTAGTCACCAAAAAAATCCTACCACAACCGCTCTTTTTTCTCTTATTCTCTCTTCTTCCGCCACTCACCCTCTCAGTCTAACCTCTTCGGCTCTTCTCTCCCCTACATCTTCATCCCCTCCACGGACCGCCTCACCACTGTCCACCCTCCTTCGCGTTGTCCACCATCCACCACCCACAGTCGAATTGGCTGCCAACCGCCCGTCACCTCATCAACAGTTGTGCTGCGCACCATCCTCTATAGATCGTGATGGTGAAGGTTGCACTGCGCACCATCCACTGACCATCATGGTTGCATTGCCGTCATTTATAGATCGTGAAGGTGATGTTGTTGAAGGCGTTAACCAAGGATTGAGACACTTGGATGTTACAAGCCATACTAGTGAAGTGTAGATGTGTCATACATCGGGGTAGATCGGGTTTTCAAGAAAGTCTGTCTTATCATGGATGGCTTTCCATCTCATGACCGGATGATGGGGCGGGGTTATTCCTTAGGACTTCAGTGGCGGGTGCGGATTTCATAAAATCAGCATCCGACTCATCCCATTGCCATCCCTGACTCATTATTTGGTCATTTTTAAGTCCCTTTCCTAACGATCTTAAGAGCACAACTCCACATTGACCCGATGCATATACAAAATTTCTGGAATGCTAGCCTCAAAGTCTCGAATTTTAAACATTAGACAAGAAAGGAAGAAAACACTCTTAACCACTGGGTCAACCCTTGTGATTTGCTCACAGCCGCTCAATGATCCAACAACTGAGGAAGGAAATTAAAACCGCTTGGAATACAAGCCCGCCCACTCCCAGCCTTACTAAAGAGTAAAGCTTAGTGAAATACGGAGTAATATAATTATACATGATGATTGGGCTTCCACTTTGGTGCTTGAAATATGAATCACTTGATCGCTGGTAGATTAGACTCTCAACGCCTACGAAATCAAGTGTTGATTAACATAAATTTAAGGTGGAAATAAGATTTTCTCGTTATTATTTCAACTGGTGAAGATCCTTCGAAATAATCCTCCAAGAAATTATAAGCCACCATCGCACAAGATCACAACTTTCTTTCCCAGCCAGAAAATGTCTTCTTCACACTTCCTGCTTTCGTTGAACTTTCCTACGTCGTCAGACTGTTTATTCTATTGCCGTGGCCGTGTTGGCGTTGCTCTAGAACTTGGTGGAAATCTGCAGGTTAAAGTCGAATGGAATTAACATTCATAGGTATACAGGAAGGTGCAAGGAAAAAGCAGGGAGACAATTGAAGGGCAATTCTATACGTAACTATCAAAAGAAGTTGCAATATGTCAATCTCACATCGGCTACGTATCAATTCTTGACGGGTTTTCCTCCTTTTAAACGTGTTTCTTATGACTATATGTCATATCTTATCATTGTCCCAAAATTAGACCCTCTCCTTAGTTTGCCTTGTTATACTCCGAATCATTCATATCAAAGTATACGATCACCTAGATTCCATGCTACTCGTGCGCAAATTGAGGGCTCCAAAATTTCGTTGTAAATCTCGTCCCCTTAAGATCTTGAGATAATTTTGGCAACTACCCGCATGCTAGCAAAATAGCAACAACTCTTCTTATAGCGACAATCAATTGTCATTTAATGTTATTAGTGACTTTTATTTTGACGTTAAAAAGTACTGTTAAGAATTGTCAAACTTTATTGACTGTCTTATTGTCGCTATATAAAAAGGTTGTAACTATCTTCTTACGAACGAGGTAACATTAAGAATTTTTTTCAAAATCTTTTTCCTTGAAACCAATTATAGCCTGGGGAGAGAATTTTCTTTGCTGACACCAAAGTTCCCCCTTTTGTTTTACCCTAGCTGCTTCTTCCTTGCACTTTCCAGTACAACCTAGAATGCTCGTTCCCTTGGCCATGCTGTTATCGAATTTTTAGTACAAACGTGCCGGCAAGATATCTCTTTCGTATGGATGCACGTCATAATCCAGCTACGTTGAACCCCACAACAGCTTGGCCAAGTACAACCTCCTTGAATTCACCAGTGGGCTAACAATTTTCACAAGCAAAAGGCAAAAAGAAATCCCAAGCTGCCATGGCTCAAGTGCAACACGTGAACACATCTGTCACATCTATGCCGTATCCAGAGGTTTCGTTTTCTAAGTCAAAATCTTGAGACAAAACTTACCTTGCACCAAATCGTCACCGAAAATGCACTAATGTCCGTGTAATGAGTAGACATAACACATCAGGAAACACGCCAATGTATTGGGGGAGCTCCTTAATGCTAGGACAGCTTGCGACGGAGCTGGAGTTGTAATTAGAAACACGAATGAACGAGTACTCGGCTCGTTTAGCAGAATTCGTACTTATGTTCGTTTATTTTGAGAGTATTCAAGTTCGGCTGATGTTCGTTATGAACTCTAAATCAATGGTCAAACTCATGTTTGCGAAATCAACGCAACACGAGCAAAGCTTAGCTCGGCTCATAAAAAGGGAATTAAAAAAAATTCAAGAAGTCATTCCAATTTTACAAATTGAAAGCCCTAATTTTTATTTGTAACTGAAAAAATGCCTAAAACAATCAATATTTAGGTTTACGTTTGGTTTTGGTTCGGGCTACCTAAATATGGACTTATAAAATAATTGTGCTCGTTAATTGAACTTATAATAAACGAGCTGTTTACGAACTTGTTCATGAACTATTTTGGCTGTCAATGTTTGGCTCATTTAGTAAATATGCTCAACTTTTTTATTCAAAATCGGTTTGCTTCTTTAATAAACAATCACGAACGAACTTTTATTAAACAAATTACGAATTTGTTCACAAAAAACTCCGTTCATTTACGGCCGTAATTGCAACACCCAAGATTGTTCCCGGTAACATAGCACTTAAGTCTACAAGCTACGCACGCCGTTGGAAACAAAAGTTACATGTGATTTACCAAAGAGAATATATTGATCACAAAATTAGCAACAGGTGTAACTTGGTGGGTGCTTCCGGTAGCCAAGCATGCCTCATAAAAGACCGACTTTAATGGTGCAATCACATGATCACGTAACTAATCAGGATTCACGTGTTGCTTACATAACCTATTAGCTTCCGACACCCTTGGATTAAAAGTGCCTAAATTTCAGACGACAGGTGTTACGGAACACGTTCCACGTTTGAAGATTGCTGCACTACTTTGCTAGTCTGTCCGTCAGATGTGCGAACACAGTTGTTAAGAGGAAAAGACCCACAAAATGGAATCTAATCCTTACATTAAACAGGCACCGGATGGATTAGTTGGCAAAAGTTTTGACATTTTTCATGTTGTTTGTTCACACTTCACACATAGTGGTTGATTTAAGGTTGAGGCATAAAGACCTTGGAAAGTCAAAGTAATACATGAATTCTTGGAATTTGATTTAAGGTTGAGGCATAAAGACCTTGGAAAGTCAAAGTAATACATGAATTCTTGGAATTGTGTTCATTTCTACAAAAACCAGTTTTCCGATGCAATACCACCGTCCATTGACTGATAAACGAAATAACTACGGTCTATCCGTCCGTCAATTGACTGTGTACTGATAAAAGCGAAATTTTATCTTATCACTAATATCTTTGAATATATATATGTATATATATATTTATGCTCGTCAGTTTTTACTTTCGTCACGTTACGAATAATTTTTCAATTAAGTCATGTGTTGTAAAAATAATTGTTACGAAGAACTCAATAATATTACCATGATTAATGCTTTTTTCATGAACAATTCGACTCGAATTGTGCATGTATTAGACTCGCAATGCCGACGAAATGAAGTGTTGATTAACATTGGCCTGCTTTCATTTGAACTTTCCTATGTCAGACCGTACATTCCCGCGGCCGTGTTGGCCTTATTCTAGAACTTGGTGGAAATCTGCAGGCTAAAATCCAATGGAACGAGCATTCTAGTTCTAGATATACAGGAAAGTGCAAAGAATCAGCTGGGGGACATTTGAAGAAAGTTCGATATAACTAAAAGAAGAAATCGTAATGTTAAAGTTTCACATCAACTATATGTGAGAGTTGAGTTTAATTCTTAACGAGCTTTCTCCACGTATTTTTTATGACTAAATGTCGATTGTATCGTTGTATCAAAATTGGGCTTTTTCCATAGCTTGTCTTGCTATAATCAGAGTTATTCAAATCAAAGTTTATGATTACTTAAATTCCATGCTACTCGTGTGCAAATCAAGGGCTCCAAAATTTGGTTGTAGATCTCATCCTCTCAAGATCTCCGAAAAATTTTGACGGCTACTCGCATTCTAGCAAGGTAGTTCTAACTCTTCATATAGCAACAACTAATTACCGTTAAATGTTAGTAGTGACTTTTATTTTGACGTTGAAAGTGCTGTTAACTATACAAGATTTATAGTTATCTTCCTATAACCCCACGATTTATAGTATAACTATACAAGATTTATAGTTATACAAGATATATTTACGGATCATTAACTATCACTACATAAGATTTATAGTTATCTTCCTATGACCCCACGATAGCATCAATATTTTTTTTTTCCAAGATCTCTTTCTCGAAACCAATCAAGCCCGGGAGAGAATTTTCTTTGCTACCACCGAAACTTCTCCCTTCTTTTTCCCTGCCTGCTTCTTCCTTGCACTTTCCTGAGCATCCGAGAATGTGTGTTAGAGAATTTTTAGACCAAACGTGCCACCATGATATCTCTCTCGTTGAAAACCCCAAAACAGCTTGGCTAAGTACAACCCACTTGAGTTCACCAGCGGGCTAACATTTTTATAAGCAAAAAGAAACCCCGAGCTGCCATGGCTCAAGTGCAACAAGTGAACACATCTGTCATATATATGCAGTATACAGAGGTTTTGCTTTCCAAGTTAAAATCTTGGGACAAAACTTACTTTGCACCAAACAGCCACCAAAAACGTACTAATACACCAACAATGAGTAGGCATAAAAAGTCACGAAACACCTCAACGAATTGGGGGAGCTTCTTAATGCCGGGATAGCTCGTGACACAACCGGAGTTGCGACACTCAAGGATGTTCTCCCAAGAGTGTTCCCGGCAGTGTTGCTCTTTAGACTACAGAGCTACTCCATGGGAACTGTTAATATTTAAAGATGCTTATTTCGTAATACGCAATAAGTTTGGAAACATACCGTACGAAAATATCTAAAAATTTTGACGAATGATCTTTGTTACTATGAGCCTCCAACACGCTTGATCTTTATTTGCAGGTACTAAAACGGTTGTTACAGTCAAGTTCTTCATCCACAAAACAGCTATTAGGGTCGAGTTTTTCATCCACAAACCAGAGAATGCAACAGGGGGGAAGAATTTTTATTTGCAGAAAAGATTTATATCTTATGACTTATTCTTTATCTTGGGATATCTCTAACATTTATGTAGAGATAGTATTAGAGACAGACTTTATCTCAAATAGTTATGAGATAAATATTCTCTAATTAAGTGTAATAATCCTGATTAATAAATAAATATTATCTGTTAGTGGGGAGATAATGGGCTCACCGACCCAATTAATTAACAGGAATAAATCTTACATGTGCGTTATCAAAGAGAATATTTTTACTATATATATCTAGGGGTGGAGCCGCCAAATACATAAGAGATAAATAGTCACAAGAATTAATTATATATTAAATCATGAAACACCACATTCTACAATCGATCATGGCTACCTAATGCCGCAACTTTTGAAAGTGTTAAATATTAAGTTATTTTGAATACTATCAAACAACTTCTTTCCGATATACTCGACTTTGTCCAATTCGAACTTCCCAATTAAGCAGTATACTCGACCTTGTCCATGAAACTGATGAAAGTTCTAAATTCTTAACTCTCAATTGCCAAATTCATTTCCAAATTCCCAATTCACGAAAGTGAAATTATAGATTCGCAAATGCCATCATGAGCAGCAATTGCTAAACTCTCAATCCAAAATTAAACATTCCAATTATACACCTTAATGGCTCAATTTGAAATCCATACACCCATTGCAATCTAAAATTACAAATTCAAATTTGAAATTTAAAAATCTACTAACAGTAATTGCTTATTCCCAATTGTAAGTTTAAAACCCTATTTTCAAATTCTAAATTGAAACAAAAAAGAAAAGGTTCAAGGAATTAAGAAATAAAAATTGGATCAGAATATTTACCTATATTTCATCGTCGAAATAGCTGATGGCTGCCTGTTGAGTGTCATCGTCGAGAATTGAGTTATCGCCCCGTGTCACTGTGAGCCCGTGACCTGTCCCTGCCTGAGTACGTGACCTTTGGACTTTGACTGCCGTGACTTATGAGTCGTGAGCCCGTGAACTGCCCCTGCTTGCCGTGATTGGAGAACAAGACTACAAGAGGACTATGTCGGAGGGCAGAGGTGGAGTGGCCGGTGGAGGCAGTGGTTGTGGCGTTGAATGTCGAGGCAAGAGGCCGATGAGTGGAGTTAAAGGTCCGAGGAGGCGGTTTGACGATGTCCTCTGTCGGCTTTCAGCTTTGAAAACAGTGGGCTTTAGAAACAGTCGAGTGTAAGAATTTTAAAAAGAATATTTTTTACTTTATGTGTATTCGTGTATACTTTGATTTTCTTTTTTAGCACAGCTCAGTATGTTTAGCATTTCAAATAATTAAAAGAACAAATTTTTAACTATTTTAAAAATATTTAAACATCTAAACGTGTAAACAACTAAAAACACATCCCTATTGCATATATCATCATATGAATATATCACACCAGTTTATGGTGTATATGGATGATGAGATTCTATTGATACATAGTCAATTCCAAATGACTTATTGGAGGGTCTCGTTAGCGTGTATTCAGTAGATATTAAACCTACAAGTTAGTCAAATTATGAGCTAGACGCTTAAAGCCCGTTTGTGATTGATTAAAAAAAGTAGATTCAGCTTAAATATTAATCAGTTTTTAAAATCTGATTTAATCAGAGTCAGTTTGTTGTTTAGCAAAAATAGTTGTAAACTGGATTAAATCTATAAAAAGTGTTTGTATAAAAAGTACTTAAATCAGTTTCACTATAACAAAATGATCATAAATGACACTCAATAAATAATTTTCTAATATCCAAACAACGTTAACATAACTTTTATTCATAAATTATAAAATAGAAGAAAAGATTACAAGATAAGAAAATAGAAAAACTTAGAAAAATGGTGTAGAGGAAGAGGGCGGATGTATTCCTCTGTGTGTTTTAGTCGTAGGAGAAGAGTGACAATAGGGAAAAAGATAAATTTCAAAAATCATCTAATTAATTTTTTGTACAAAAATATGGGGATATGATGGTAAATTAGAAGGTCAAACCTAGTTATAAAAAAAGTGATTATTTCATAATCCTCACTTTTGAAGATTATAGATTAAATTAGTTTTTAACTTTTAGAGATGAATTAAATCTCTTAATTTATTTTGTCAAACACTCAAAAACCTGATTTAATCTAAATTAAATTAAATTTAATCATCCCATAATTAATCTCAAATACCCTCTTAATCATTTAGCCACACATGCCCTGTAGCCAATGCATGCCTCATAAAAGACGGACTTTGATGGTACAATGACATGACCACGTAACGAATCAGGGTTCACACGTTGCTTATATAACCAATCAGCTTCCGACAGCCTTGGATTAGAATTGCCTGAGAATTAAAAATCAGCGCCGACAGGTGTTAAGGAACACGTTTCATGTTTGAAGGTTGCTAGTCTGTCTGTCAGATAGGCCTAACACGATTGTTGCGCGGGAAGGAGCCACTAAATGGAATCTAATCCAGAAGCAGATCTCTACATTAAATGAACATTTAGATGTACTTATTAGTTGGCAAAAGTTTTGACGTTTTTCGTGTCGTTTGTTCACACTTCAATAGAGTGGTCGATTTAAGGTTGACGCAGATGTATACTACTCCGTAATATATATATATATATATATATATATATATATATATATATATATATATATATATATATATATATATATAATTAAAAACAGAAACTAAAAGGCCTACGAAAGTCAGACGATGAATTCTTGGGATTGACTTCATTTCTCTAGAAACCAGTTTTCCGATGAGCAATGAAGGAGGACTCTGCGGTCTACACCACCGTCAATTTAGAAAAAAATATTCTATGCTTATCAATTTTAATTTTCATCGAACAACTTCTCAGTTAAGTTACCAATTAGATTACCACATGTCTTAAAAGCCGTTGCTGTTAAAAAATAAACTCAATAATACTCGGTATTATACTGATTAATATTTTTCTTCATGTGCAAACTCGACTCGAATTACACGTAAAGATATAAATAAAGTTACGAAACAACAAAATGTGCAAATAAATAGAGTGAAAAGTAGGAGCAGTACGTAGTAGGGGTAAACATTTAAAGCCGTCAAACCAATCCTATTGACCAAACTAAACCGACCAAAACGGACGATAACAAACCAATTTAGAAAATCAGCAGGTTTGGGTTTTTTTTTCTTTTCCAAATGGGTGTTTGATTTATTTTTTTTGAAATCGTTCCTGAACTTATATATTTTTGATTAAAAATATAAATAATTTTAATCTAATCCTTGTTATTAATTAATTTTTACCATACTTATGATTAACCACAAAATATATAAGTATACTCTAACTAATTTCAACATGTAGGCTTCACAAAACTTGTGATTATGTATATTACAAACGTCAAATAATCAATGGATAGGCTCAAACAAGTCCAAAAATTAATCCGAACCTAAACTGGTCAATTGGTCCAAACCAATCTGTTTGTTTCGTCTAAACCGTTGGAACTGAACCGTTCAACTACAATTTTGTTCTTTTTCTTTGAAACTGATGGTGGTCGGTTCGGTTTGATATTCAACTTTCAAATGGAACTAACTAAACCGTGCCACCCCTAGTATGTAGTAGATTTTGTGTTTGGATGATATACGGAGTGGGCAAAAAATCCTAATTAAATAGATTACTTGATATACAAGCAAAAATAATTGAATTCAAGACTTTGGCAAACTAAAATTCTGATATTATGTGAAGTTACTATATTCTATTCTAAGAACTTAAATTGTCAGAGAATAGATCTAATAGTATTATCATTGTTAATAATTATAAGGCCGTAAAGAATATGTGTACGGTGTAATTGTAGAGAAAATATTAATACCAAAAATGAAAAAGTATTATCATTTTGCACAACAATGGTGAGAATATATTAATACCAAAAATGAAAAAGATGAATGTTTTGTTTCTGGAAAATGGATATTCCATAGGGTAGAAAGCTGCTCACTTGCCTTTACTTTACAAGGAAGTTCCCCCTGATCATATATTGTCAAAACCCTTTTACGTGTGAGGAACAACTTCCTTCCTCGTTAAGCTCTTGATAGATGGAATGAAGGATAGACAAACTGAACACAGAAGGCAGCAAAAGTCAGTATTATTGTAATCAGTTCAGTGTGCCGAATCATAGCCCACCAACACACTTGAACCTGCCTTGTGCGTCTATCCAGCTTTTAAGTGTGACCTCATAGCTCATCTCATCAAAAGTTTGGTCACTTGTACTAACTCAGCTCCAAACCATAAACTAAAGCACGTAATAAAATTGACACAGTTGACAATAAGTACTCCATTCATAATCACCAAAATAAAAATTAAATATAACGTCATCGTATTACGTCTGTAAATATTTGTTTCTTCTCTTTTCACTGCTAGAAAGATTACGATGCAATATGAAGAATAATAACCTAATATCGCGCTCTTATTATAACTAAAAAGATGATTCTTTATTGTTGAATGTGAATCTATGTACATCATCTCTACCGCCGTTACACTCAATCCTTCTTCCTCCTTATTTGGACCGTGAATAGCGTAGCTCGAGCCAGCTCCAAACCCATCAGCTTCTTCCATTGAAAGGCCATTGGAATAACAATATTCCCAGTTTGTCCCTCCACTTACTTCCCCAGTTGGCATGGCATCCGAATATTCCGAACTTCTACGGCAACTTCCCTCTTCAGTCCTAACCAGTTCATGATATTCCGAACTTGTCCCTTCTCGTTCTTCTTCCTCGTCGATCAAATTTCTCACCACCATCCAACCATCTGATTCCCAATTTGCCCCCGCATTCGACGCCAACTTTCCAATCCGCTCCTTCGCATCAGTCTCATCAAACGTTTGCTGATCCTCTTCCTCGTCGGAATAATTCGAATCAAAGGAATCCAGCACGCATCTCGGTGACCAATCATCAGAAACCAAGCTGGGCGGCGAACACGACGCCACGAACGGGTGCTGCAACAGTTGATCGCAGCTCCATCTCTCACTAACCTCCCTCCTCAAGCACTTGCCGACGAAGTCTCGACCGAGTTCCGACAACCGAGTCGGGAGCTCCGGCAACTCGCTGGAGTACCCGATTCGGCACAGAGTATTGACACCTCTGTCTTCCCAAGCAGGCTTTCCTGTAAACATCTCGATCACCGTGCACCCCAACGACCACACATCCGACTCCGGCCCCTGGTACTCCCCTCTAATCACCTCCGGCGCCATCCACAGCGGGCTCCCACGCGGCGACACCCCCGACCCGAGCTCCACCGCCGACCCGAAATCCGCAAGCTTTGCTGAGCCGGGTCCGGACCCCAGCAAAACGTTCCTCCCCTTGACGTCGCAATGCACAATGCCCTTCCCGTGCACGTACCTCAGCGCCGACAACACGCACCACGTGTAGCTCCTCAGGCTCCTCTCGTCCACGCCGGCGCCGAGCTCGGCGGCTGTGCCACCCGGCAAGCACTCCATGTGCAGGTTCCGGCACGCCGCCGCTCCCTGCTCGCACGTCGTGTCGTCGCCGAGGTACTCCACCACGTACGGCGAGGAGAGCGATCTCAAGATCCGAATCTCGTTCTCCAGGGCCTCAGCCTGACATGTAGAATCCAAGCTCAACTCCACCGACTTAACGGCGAAAACACGACCGTCGGCCTTGTTAGCGGCCACACTCACTTTTCCGAAAGCCCCCTTGCCAATACAATCCCCCCTGACCCAGTCTGGTTTAATGCTAACTTTCTCCATTTTTGGGTATTTGAGTTGGTTTTTGAGAGGAGGAAGAGGAATGGATATTTATATATGCGTGTGTGGAGAGAGTGACAGAGGAGGCGGGGTGAAAAGGTGGGAATTATGATCCGTGTGACGGGTTTGGTGATGTCAAAGGGAGCTTTGGCTTGGGTGAGTGAAACAAGTTGACGTAAAAGGAGGAAGGGTGATGATACTGGGTTTTATCCTTATCCATCGTGTGGGGGGGATCGGTTGATCTGGACCGTTTAGTGCTGCCTTGCCAGTTTTTTTTGTTTCGCTGTCCTTGAATTGGTTGGTATTGAAACATGTGGTGTTTCAAGGTAATAACTGTGACGGTCCGTGGAAGGTTAGTGGATAGGAGAATGTTGCGTGTGTTCAGATCAAATTGGCTTTGGAACATCTAGGTCCTCCGCCACTGCAGTTGTATTCCAAAACTTTCGTTAAAAGTATTTAAGATAAAAAAATATATATATCATTTTAATATCAGCGACAAAAATTTACTGTTACGTTCTGTTACTATAGTGTTTCCCCTCTTTAGACTCTTAATCCTAATCTTCCAAAGTCAGAGCAACGGGAGAAGTGATAATGTTATTGCTACTAAAAAAGGGTTGTTGCTAAAACAAAATAGTGGCTTCTGCCACCTTGAATTTGTGGGTTTTTAGAATTTTGTTCCCTTTCTTGACGGAGAAGGATCTTCGAACTCAAACTTTTGCCGAGGAGTCGGTTATCTAGCTTCCTGTTTGTTTTTGATGATATAATCTAACAAGATTCGACTAATTATTTGTTCCTTCACGAAGAAAATAATAACACAACTATCATGAATTACTGCTTGAGTACGGCTATGACAAAAGAATCGGTAGTTCAACCAAAGTGAAACTTGCAAGAAAAGTCTAACGTTATTTTCATACATAAATTTTCTAGTCGCTTAAACTAAAAGGTTGCGTCTACATTGACAATTAGCGTAACTTCGGTCGTATATAGTTTTTATAAGGTAAAATCATGTTCATCTATGATGAGAATCACCTTAAAATTTGGTAACAATAACAGTATTAATTGGATCTACTTTTCGATGACTAATTTGCTTCACAAGTTCACATTTAACTCTAAGAAAATACAGGTAAAGCCTTGATACGAAGAACATGGACTCCCAACTTGCGTCGTGAAGAAAGGTCCCCTAGAAGTTGGTTCGCAGTTCACACCACAAGGGAGAGGGAAACAGTTATCTACTTGATACCTTTTGGGGTCCACTTTGTTGCTGACATGGCCAAATATGGTAGGTCCACGTCTGGGGCAACAAGCCGAAAAGGGGATGCGAGGCCGGTGAAGGAAGAGAGCGTGTAAGATGCCAAATAGACGTCGCCTTGTACGCACATATGCTCGGTTCTGGCTCACTCCACAAAAGTATTCTACTTGAACTCTGTTGACGTGCACCGCCACCTTCTACGACAATATAACTTATGCTATACACATTTGTTGGGAGAAATGCGTGCAATTAATCTATTGTTGCGGTTCAGATATTAAGCATGATAGTATCGTTGTGCCAATTCTCTAACAGTTTAACCTTTTAGAGTATATGGTATCTTAACATAATATCAGAGCGCTGGTTTGACAAGGTCTTGAAATTCGATTCTTCTCACTTGTATATTTGGTTTGTTTTTTATAATTGTACAATTGGCACTCAGTTATGTGTGTACTAGGTAGTTGGTGTACTTTGATTTGTCTCTCCACACACATTCAGTCAGAAGCTTGCGGGTGAGAGAGGGAATTAAGAATGATAACATTGTTGTGCTCATTGTCTTACAGTATAAGCTTTTAGAACAAATAGTAACTTAACATTAACAGTTACTTGAGTCGCTAAGATTTCTTCGGCTCTTCTTGTAAAGGAATTTTTGCGTGGTTCTTTTTATATCAAAAACTATCTCTTGACGCGTAACTCTGCAACTGATGATTAGGAAAAAACTTTATATATTTTAGATGTGGACTCGATGGATATGGTATCTTTTAAAAGATTGGGACACTTCTAAATTCCATCTTCTGCCCAACTTGCCTGTGAACCATAAAGAAAGGGGACGCAAAATAAGGGCCAGAAATTAGGTGATGAGTTGGGATAAGGCAATTTGATGAAATTAGCTTCTTTGTTCTTTTGTCGTCACTAACTTTGGGCAGTGCCATTTGGCAACTTTAGAAGGGGATTGTACAAGGTTACCATGTGTAAGATGATGACAACTTCTACGTGCTTGGCTTGCGATGCTTGCGAAACAAATATGGGGTCTGGAATGGATAAGCAGGTACTATGGCTTTTCAAAGAAAAGGAAGAATGGGGTGCTGGTTGTCCACATGAACTATACTTGGCCTAGGAAAAATTAGGGGGAAAGTCTAATTTGGTATTGGCTGAAAACGGAAAATAAAGTTCAAACATTCACTACTCAGTACCCACCATGTGAGGTAATTAACAAAACCACATTCGGGATATGAAATTGTTACTTACCGTTATCTTAACAAATTCTGCTCGATCGATAAAAATTATTCTTACAACGTAAAACGTTGTCGAAATGTCACAGTCACACTATAACAAGGAGTCAAACTCATTGTTATATATTGGATAAACAACATAAATCAAAAACTGATACAAACATTGAAGTTTAACTTGACCGAAATGCGTATGCCTTTAAATCCTTCAAAATTTACCAATATAGTCAATGTGACTTTCGGAAAACATGTGGGGATTTTCCCCTGGATTGGAGTAAAAGAAAAAGTTGCTTCAAGATTTTTTTCCGCTGAACAAATATGTATAAACATTTCAAGTGCTACTAAATTTGCACAAGGGACTGTATGAAATGATGACGTTATAGTAAAATTGGTGGAAGAAAAGTTTGGGAGTCACCAAGTAGTAAGAAACAACCCAATATGCAGTAAGCCATGACATGCTGGTCTGGACCCATTCAACGTTGATGATAAGACTGAATTGCTCGACTCTACCCTGTTTAATCATCTGATCACCAATAAATTTAACTGGTCATATTTGGCATAGACTTGCAATTTATTAAATACCTTTATGTTGCAAAAGTTGGAGTTTTTTGAGGGTAAACATGTATGCAGATTAATCACAACAAACGGTGATGAATATGACTTGTTATAAAGTTGGAATAAGGAGATTTACAAATACTTGAAACTCCATTACTTCGCACAATCTCATCCAACCATTACATTATTTTGGACATATCATATTTTTGTTTCATACAAGCTAACTTTTATGTACAGAATTGGAGATTAAAAAAAAAAAGCAGAGTTCCCAGAAAAAAAATGCAAAACATGTCATTATTTTTTTGTTAGTGTTAGCCAAAATTTGTTGGTATAAAAGGATGAGTAAAGTCGTCACTGGCTGATGAAAGTTAGTTGGGACCTATTGCAATAATTCTTTAAGCTCGAAAAATTAAGTACTGGATTTAGAACCTCAGAATTTTATTTACTAAAACTAACAAGCGTCAATTGATTCTGTGTCGTTTAGCCTAATGTTATTACACACCTATCTTTTTTCAGATATTTGCAGTTTCTATGTGCAACACTCAAAATCAAGTTTTTGAACGATATTAGAAAGTATTCGATCTTCGAAGATCACATAATATTGGCCGATGGGGGCCATCGGTCCCGACGATCAAGGATTATTGGAAATACAGTAAAACAATCTCAGGCTCCGTTTGACAGGGTTTTTTCCTAATTTTTTTTCAATTTTGTAATCTGAAAAAAATAAACGCGTTTGGTAACCAGTTTTCGTTTTTTTTTTTCTTCAGTTTAAAAAATAAGTTTTTAAATCAAGACTATTTTCGAAAACTCCAAAAATGAGTTTCGATTTTCAGTTTTAATTTTTTTTAGACCACCACCACTGCCGGCAGCTACCGCCACCGCAAACCACCACAAAAAGAAACTCAAAATAAAAACTGAATAATCCAACATCCAAAAAAAACTCAAAATAAAATTGGGTTATCAAACACCCACTTGTTTTTTGTAAAAAAAAAATAAAATTTAATTGGTTTTTATTTTTATTTTTTTGAAAGTGTTGTCAGCCTTTAAAAAGACTTTCTTAGCTCTTTTTCCTCTCTCATTAGCCCTTTTAATCTAACGATCATATGTATTCAAAACTACTGATTTGAAACCATGCAATGACCACGTACCATGTTCTTCCTCGTTTAGGAACCGTCAGCGTGCAGTCTGGATGCCTCGGTGGCATCACATTTGGCTAGAATCTACCCTAATCCAAAGGTGCGTGGAGGCCTAGTGGCACCCTGAGGCAAGTGAAAAGTTGCCTGTTGGGATGGAGCTGGCTCTGTTGCTACGGACACTTGTCGAGAGACTCCAAAGACCAAAAAGGGGCAAACTAAATTCGACGGCCGACAATCCAACGTGCATGGCCGGTACGTTCCCCTCGTATCACGGCTGACATGCAGACCTCACCCATACATTAGATTCATGCATAACCAAAACCCCTCTACAAAACTAAGCTTTGGGATCACCCAACAAACAACATGGCAATAATAGCAGGGAACCATGCATCAACCAGCCCAAGTTGCAGACTGCTAACAACGTGCGATGTGGGCAGAGGCAAAAAGCACACTCAATTCAATTGGTCCCGTCACGTTGGGTTCAAGTTTGGGACAAGGGGGTCGGGGGCTCTTTATATCCTACTTGAGACAGCATATCATGTTAGGCGATTGTCTTCATAGTCTATTGATTTTGGGAGCTTGTTATGAGGATAATTGTGGCATATGATTAAGCTGTAGATACGAATATATGATTTCGGTATGCAAACTTGGGCTGTGGTGGGGGCAGAGGTTGGCAGGCATAAGTGTTGAGCACCTCAATAGTCAATACCGTCTTGATCACAGACATTTGGTCGGCTTACTTGTGGATTCTTCTTGCTGTTTAAGAGGATCTGAGGATGGTTGTTAGGTGAACCTGACAAAAATTGTCACTTCAACACACGGTCAGGTCCATTAAATCTGTGATGTACGTTGTTGGGGTTTATACTCTAATTGCCTAAGTTTTTAGAGAGAACAGCATATATCAGAATTTTTGGGTGGCAAGATCATGGTCTTGATTTTTTTGGTTTGCACATTCAGTGCACCTTGATTTATTTTTTCACGCGTAATTGGAATCTTACACGTGAAGAGTGTTAAAATATGATATACATTATCAAACTTATTTCATATTAATTTAAACTTTTAAAGCATAAGCTTGACAAGTCGATTCCTAGGCATGTCTCGAAACAGGGCTCATCGATGAAAGGGGGGACTCCCAACTCTCTAAAATAAATGAGCTTAACTTTCTGCCTCAATTACACATAATAAAGTTTATAAGCACTATGTCACGGAACGAAACCGTCTTAGCAGAATATCAAAAAGGAGAAAAACAAAGTTGACTTAGTAATATAGGGTATGTTTAAAAGCCATTTTAGTTTTCAATTTAGTTTTCAAAAAAAACTATTTGAGTTTAATTTTTCTTACAAAGGTGACGGGTTGTTCAATATAGTTTTGTATATTTGGTTTTTACTTTTGTTTTATTTCCCCCCTATTTTCCCTCTCTTCTCTTTTCTTTCATTTTTCAATACTTGAGAGATTTTTTTGACCTCCTATATTCAACAACTAGAAGCGCCCCACCATGACCAACACATCTCCTTTACCACCGTCCAACTAATGCTATGGCAATAACACACTAGCTTACAAATTAGGGCTTCATTGATTTGATTGGATAAATGGGTTTGAATGTCTTGGAATTTACTTGTGTAAATCAAAAATATTAGGGGCTAATCGATGGACGGAATATTTTGGTGGTGTTTGTTGTGGGGACATTGGTGATTGGTATGATGGTGATTTGGATTTAGAGGCGTGGTGCTAACTGATGTTAGAGGGTTTGGTATTCGGCGGTATTGGTCGGTGGTGGTGGTGGCAACGGTCAGTGGCTATGGTGGTTTGCAGTGTTGACAAGTTTGGTGTTCGTGTGTGTTGATCGGTGGTGGTGGCAGATCGACAGTCAATGGCTGTGGTGGTTGTTAGTGTTTATAGTTTGATGTTAAAGGATGTTGGTCATTGGTGGTGGTGGTGGTGGTGGTGGCGGCGGCGACAAATTAGTACGGTGGTTGGCATTGTTAGAAGTTTGGTATAGATGTTAGTGATAAAGATCGAAAGAAGAAGAGACATAAAACGCCTCCAACAAAAGTTGAAAGGTGAACCACAAAAAGAAAAAACCAAAACTGAATACTGAAAACTCCAAAATGAAGTTTTCAAAAATAGCCCCATTTCGAAAATTAGCTTCTAAAACTGAAGGCAAGGGAAAAAAAACTAAGACTGTCTATCAGACGGTGATATCTTTTCTAGTTTTCAAAATTGAATAACAATTGAAAACAAAAACTGTTTTAAATGTTACTATCGTGTTTGATAGAGTTTTTGTTTTTATTTTATCTTCAATTATGTAAGCTAAAGAAAATCTTAACATTTGGTTGATAGTTTCGGTTTTTTCTTTCTCCTCAATACTTCATAACTAGTTGCCAACTTTGGACCTGTTTTTGAAAATGTCAGTAGTATTTGATAGAGTTTTAGTTTTCATTTTTTTCTTTATTTTTGTAAACTGGAAAAAAAAGTATTAGCGTTAGGTAGACAATTTTGGTTCTTGTTTCCCTCTCAGTTTTTCAAACTAGTTGTTTGTTTGACTCATAGTGACAAATTCAGTACTCAAAAATTATTCGGTATAGGGAATAATACGGAATCCGGGAATTATTCGGAGAATTTTGTCATTGAAGCGGAAATAATTCGGTGGAAAACAAAATTTGTACCATAAATCGAGAATAATTCGGTAATTAATGGTTCAAATTATAATCTATACTACATATAAAAGTGTGGATCCTTGAAAATTATTTTTTGGACCACAATACCCTTATTACATTTAAAAATCACTTCTTTACCATTCAAACATTATTAACATACTTTGAATCTAAATTATTCTAACAATTCTATTTATTTCACTACTAATAAATATTACAGTTAATGCATAGATGTCTATCTCATTTTTTATAAAATTTAACAATAATAAAAAGTATATATGTTAATTATCATCTACAACTTGATATTCTATATAAATTAGGACATGCAATACCTTGATGATAACATCTTATGACATAAGTGGAATAATTAACTTTTCTCAAATGACCATTAGATTGTAACAAGCTTCTTTAGAGATAGACGAATTTTACTCTTATGTTGTCTTACGGATAATTGGTTCAGCCTTTTAATTAGGCAATGAAATTTGCTAATCTGATTCAACAAACCAAAAAGATTAAAATTGGACATGATAAATCATTTCCCTTAGCTTTCCTATTCTTGGCTTTAAGACTGAATATTATATTTGTGTACAATTACAGATATGTGTCTCTATGTTTTATTTGTATAGATTTGACTATTCAAATGTTAATTATTCTCCAACACAAACTTCAAAACATTAATCAACTTAACTTACCTTTTCTTACTTTGGTTTTTATGAAGTACTCTCACTATTTTCCTATTTAGTAATAGATGTAACTATGATTAAAAATTATGTTGTGAAATATTACGCCTTAATAAGATCTAGAAATTACTCATTTCACATTATTTACTAATTAACTGTCGACACATCCTTCTAACTAAGGGTGACTCTCATTCTTTCGCGTATCTAAAATTTGAATCTTAAAAATAAAGGTTAATGTAGATGTCTATTATTTTCTTTATATAGGTATCCCAAAGTATGTTGATGAATACTTCACAAGTACAATAAAAACTCATTATGCTTTTGGTTGGTGTAAGTTATTATGATTTTACTTCTTATTCATCTTTATGTATACTACCATTATCTATTTAGATAATTTCTAACTAGATTCTATATGAATGGACGGTTGTACATATTTGCAATCGGAAATTTAACTTTACAATATAACAAAAAATTTCTATATCACTTTGAATGTTGCCAAAAATAAAATAGAACAAATTAAATTGGATTCAACGATATAAGAATTTGGTTTTTTTTCTATTTACTTGTTTTATCTTTTAATGTATCATCTTCCTGTAACGCCATATTGCATGTACTACTTTATCAGCAAGGGACTAAAGGATTCATCACTTAACGATAATAAGTAAAAAGAGTAGTTGATAAATACCACTAAAGGACTCTAGGCAACAAAAAATTATAATAACATGATTGGGAGCATGGTTGTTGATTAGTTAGCAACAATAATCCTTTTTCTTTTAACAAAGAAATCCTAATAACAATATTAATTATAGAAAGTGATCGTGTATTTACAAATAGATACGCATTTGTCATGCTTTTGAGTAAGAAATTACTAAACTTATATTGCAGCTTTTCCTAAAAAGTAAATGTGTTATATATTAATCTTAGAGTAACATGTTTTTTCTCAAATTAGATATAAAAAATATTTAATGAATTATGATGACAAAGGATGATTGTGATGCATTCCCTACAACTATGTGTTCATGTGGTTGGACTATAGTAGATATAAATAGTAAAAAATGTTTGAAAGCTAAAGTAAAAAAATCACGGCTACATGGATGCTGAGTACAATGACGTCTTTATAAAATTGAGTACAATGGGGTCTTTATATACGCAAAAGAAAACTATCTTACCAGAAACAGAAAAGAGAATCCTATATAAATTAGGAGAACTCTAGAATGTTCTAGACATAGGACAATTGGGAAAAAGTAATTGTCATATTAATATAATCATTTAAGATCTCCCCTCAAACTCAAGTTGGTAGAGAAGAGCAGGCTTGAGTTTGGAGATTAATCTGAAGCCGTGTCTTTGTTACTAGTTGGACTATGTGAGATCCAAGTTGAGATGAATTCCATGTGTAGAGTCCTAGAATATGAGAATAGACAATGGGGTAGAAGTCCGACAACCATCAAGGTCTCGAGGTGAGGTCCGGCGACTAAGAACATATCAGGAATATCGGGGCAAAATCCGTCGACCATAAAGTCTGAGGATGAAGTCTGGCAACTAAGAACAAGGCAAAAGTCCTGGAACGAGGTAGCAAACTAAGAATGGAGCAGGAGTCCTGGGGGGAGGTCCAATGACCATAAGGGTCTCGGGGTAAGGTCTGGCGACTAGGAACAAAGCAGGAGTCCCAGAATGAGCGATCCTCATGGAAAGTCGCGCAAATCGCTATTCATACTCCATGATCATCTCATTTGGATGCTGAGCGATCCTCATGGAATCCTTTTCCATAGCCTACTTCACATTTAGAGGAAAGTGCTTCGTAAATAAACGGTCTTGAAATGTTTCCCATGTGAGATCTCCTTTCTCTTCCACCTTATCATCCTTGAGGTCATCTTCCACCATTGGTCTGCCTCGCCTGTCAATTCAAAAATTGCTAACTTCACCTTTTGTTTATCTGAGCACCCCATCACCTCGAATACCTTGTCCAACTCATTAACCCAAGTATCTGCAACTACATGATCTGCGGCCTTATTAACTCATTAGAGATCGCAGCATCAGCCGTAACCTGGGTAACATTAGGTTCTTTTTCTCCTCTTCCCCCTCGACTTCCCGGCCTCCTCTACCACCACGAATTCCTCCTCGGTCACTCATCCTGATTAGCACCATAAACATAAATAAGTCTAATGCTTACACACTAATCAAGTACTAATCCTAACAACCGTGAAAGCTTTAAACTTACATGTCTTAAACTTGTTCTAAGAGTCTACAGAATTTTCAGCCTAAGCTCTGACACCAAACTGTAACACCCCGACTTTGGGAGTCGTTATAAAAAAATTTCTCAAGTCCTCATATTATATGCATTCTAATAATACTCAACTCCACCAAGGTATACATTCAAATCCAGTAGCGAAAAAATATCTCCAAAAGATAGAGGCTTAATTACAACCTTGCCTCTTACAAACCATGTAATCACAAAAGAATAATCCATCCCCAAATTCTATTACAAAAGTCTAATGCCAACCCACATTCGGGTAAAGTTCTCAAAATGGAATACATTGTTTTGACATGCTAACAAAATAGAAGTTATAATTCCCCATGCGTGCCATGCTTCTAATCAAGTCTACCACCTGTGGTAATGGACAAAGCAAACAAATAGGGGATGAGCTGAAATAGCCCAGCAAGGGAAAATCAAATGAAAATCAAATACATTAATTCATATCCCGAAACAAAGCCAAAACTTGACGAACAAGCGATAGCCATTAACAATAATGCAAATGAGGCAAAACAAAAATATGAAATGATCATTAGTGGCCATAGGCCCAAATCGAACACAAACTCCCAAGGTACGAAACACATACCGGTAGCGCAATAGCCGTCATTGTGAGGACTATCCGAAAGTCACTTAAAGTGACTACAAAAGCCACAAAGGTGGCTGCAAAAGTCACTATGTGACTACAAAAGTCTTGAAGACTTCCTTTTTAACAAAAGGTTGTTCATTCCAATGATCATATGCAATTTACAAATAACGAACTCAAATAGGTACGGAGGTGATTATGAAGTAATTTGAACAAAAACTTCAAAGTTGTACAACAGCTAGCAAAGCGATGCTACGTATCAATTCCTTACAACAGTATTTTGGGGTGGATTGAGCATCATTGAGGTCATACGCGGCTCGTCTATGAGTTCGGACCGCGTTACGAACGTCTGTCGTGTTAAAGTTTAAATTTTGAATTCCCCGAGCCTGTTCAGCAAGAACATTAACAATCTCGGTAGGTCCTATCCGTGCATTGCTCAGTGTGTGAATTAGGCTCCTCGCGACCTTACTCATCTTCTTGTGTTGATGCATCTGACTCACCTTAGTAGGGGTTACTAACAGGTGATTGTGTGCAAGTTCCAGGCTGGTAATAAGCCAATGATCTTGCTTGGGTTTATAGCTTACAAACATCTTGACGTGGCAATTTGTGCGCTCAAAGCAGTCCCGTCTTCTACGCTAATATCCTATTTTATCATCACTGTCATCATTGCCTACACGTGTCTCATTTTGCAGTATAGCGGACGAAGGAGGAGGGGCAATCTGGTAAAAAGGCCAATCCGCTACACTATGTAGTGGACGACTGACAGCTTTTGAAAAAAAAAGATTTGGGTCATCCATCCTTTCGGGATGGACGACCCAGATCTTTTTATGTTGCTATTTGTTTGGAAGCATATTGTTTGTGTTGCTACTTGTTCGGAAGTGCTCATGGGGAGCAAAGGGGTGGTGGTACTTTTGTTAAGCATGGTTTTAAAGATTGGAGAAAGAAGGATAAATTCAAAAAACATGTTGGAGAAGTTGGTAGTGCACACAACCTTGCTTTAACCAAGTGTCAAGCCTTTGATAACCCTAAGCAGAGTATTGAAGTAGTTTTGTCCAAGCAAATAGATGAAAGTAGGGTTCAATACCATACTCGCTTGACTGCATCAATTGATGTCATTCGGTTTCTCTTACGTCAAGGCTTGTCTTTCGTGGGCACGATGAATCTGATGAGTCTGAAAATCAGGAAAATTTTCTAGAACTGTTAGAGTTTCTTGCTGATCATAATGAAAACGTGAAAAAGTCACGTTGTCGAATGCTCCTAAAGAATCTCAAATTGACATCCCCAAAAGTTCAAAAAGAAATTGTTAGTGCCATTGCCGGAGAAATAAGAGATGCAATTGTTGGGGACATGAAAACTGAATTATTTTCCATTTTAGTTGACGAGTGTCGTGATATTTTAGTCAAAGAACAAATGGGAGTTGTCTTGACATATGTGGACAAAAGAGGACGTGTGATTGAACGTTTTCTTGGTATTGTCCATGTTGCTAGTACCGCTGCCTTATCATTGAAAGACGCGATTGACAGTTTATTTGCAATGCATGAATTGAGCATTTCAAGAATTCGTGGACAAGGCTATGATGGAGCAAGCAATATGCAAGGTGAATTCAATGGTCTTAAAACTTTAATTCAGAGGGAGAATGAAAGTGCTTATTATATTCATTACTTTGCTCATCAACTTCAGCTAACTCTTGTAACCGTTGCAAAAAAACATTCTCAGATTTCATTGCTCTTTAATTTGGTTACTAAGGTAGTAAACACCGTAGGAGTTTCATGCAAACGAAGAGACGCTATTCGAGAAAGTGAAGCCATTAGACTTGCTCATGCCCTTGAGAGTGGTGATATCGTCAGTGGTCGAGATTTAAATCAAGAAACTAGCATCAAAAGAGTAGGAGAGACTCATTGGGAATCACATTACGGTGCATTATTGAATTTGATTCATATGTTTGCTTCAGTGATATATGTGTGCTTAATAAGGTTGTTGAGGATGCTACAGATTATGAACAGAGAGGTGCATTGGGTCTTTTGAACTCAGTGCCAACTTATGATTTTGTCTTTAACATGCATTTGATGAAAAATATTTTGGGGATGACGAATGAACTTTCACAAGTATTACAAAAAAAAGATCAAAACATTGCGACTGTAATGAAGTTGGTATGAATAACAAAGCAATGATTGCAAAACTTTAGAGATCATGGATTGAAAAACTTGCTGGAAGAGGTCTCATAATTTTGTTTAAAACACGATATTGATGTATTGGACATGAGTGCGAGGTTTTTAACCTCAGGGAGGCAAAGACGTAATGCTGAAGAAGGTACAAATTTTTAGCACTATTGTGTTGATACTTTTTTAACGGTTGTTGATTTGCAAATCAGTGAGTTGAATAATCATTTTAGTGAGGTAACCACGGAGTTGCTTATTTGTGTGGCATGTCTCGATCCAAGTAGTGATTTTTATGCTTTTAATAAGTAGAAGTTGATACGTCTTGCACAGTTTTATCCATATGACTTTTTCCCAATAGAGCTTAAGGTTCTTGAAAGTCAGCTCGAGACTTATATTAAGGATGTGCGCTCCTGTGAAGAACTTTATGAAGTCAAGGGGATTGGTGAACTTGCTATAAAGTTAGTTGAGTTGAAAAGGGATGTGATATATCCTTTGGTGTTCTTGCTTTTGAGATTGGTCTTATTTTTACATGTTGCAACTGCTACTGTAGAAAGAGCTTGCTCTGCAGTGATTGTAATAAAGACTCGACTTCGGAATCGCATGGGAGACGAATGGATGAATGATAGCTTGGTTTGTTACATCGAGAAAAATATTTTCAAAACTATTGGGAATGAGGCTATTATCAAGCGCTACCAATCGTCGGCGCCTCATCGAGTAGTTATTTAGTACTTTCGTTTGTAACCACTGAAATGTGTATTTTGTATTCGCTTCTTTTGTACTGTAAAGAGTCTTTAGTAGCTCTCATGAAACTTAATAAGACCTTTTGGATGCTTTTTAGTACGTTTTTTGTGTATTATCAAAAAGTGCATTTTGTTTTTGTGTGCTATTTTACTTATAAAAAAATTTACCGACTTCGATATATTTTTAGCACCCCCTGGAGTGAAATTCTGATTCGACCACTACTGGGGGGTTTTAGTGACAGATTTTGCCTTTTAGTGAAAATTTCATAAGTCAACTAATTAAGGACGGGGATGTGTATGAAATAGGTTACATTCACTGAGAATTTGATATTCTACTCTATTGGTCATTAAAATCCGTTTCCAACATTTGTTTGTTCACATCTGAATCTGATTGAGCTGTGCTCAATGGTGTGAAAAGCCTTATTAGAGATGACGCTAACTACTGAATGTTTGCATACTAAAAACAAAGAACAAAAGAAATTATATATTTAGGAGTACAATTGCGGAACTTTGGTGTCTAGCCAATACGTAATGCTGATTTCAAAGAAGAACTTCATCTCAAAAGTGGGTGAACTCTTCCTGTTCAATTTTTGAATGTATTGATTTTCATCCTTTCTGGTTTCAAAATATCTCTCAAGCAGATGCAGTAAATTATGGTTCTTACAAATCCGTACTCTTGGCACAGTAATTAACTTGATTTTTTCTTATCAAAATTAAACAAAACTTCTTAGAACACGGGCGCTAAAAGCGTAGTTAGCGTATTCTTAATGCACAATTATCAAGAACAACTACAGCTTGAATTTTGTTCTTTTTCATGGTTTGGATTGTGAACGCGTTAGCTTGAGTTGAGCCAGAGCAGTGGGATTGACAACGGTTGATGCCAATCTTTTAGGTAAGAAGAGAAAACGTCATTGACGCTGGATAGACGCAAATTTCAGAATGGAAAAAAGGTGCTGATAGATTGAGGATCGACATCGAGTTTGCCCACCACCTCAAGTATCCAGGTCAACCAGAATGGCCCTGTCTGGGTATGCTTCTAGTGCCTGCTCCACATAAACTATCTCTAGATCAACTCTCCAAGGTACCCTTCCTCCAACCTTGAATCTATGCTAGTCTTGCCAGACTTGGCAAAAAAAAATACCCGTATCTGCCGGTCGACCAAACCAGTTCCAAAAAAAAGATATAAACATTAAAAATAGAGACTCGTCAATTTTTATGCACGTGCACAGATCGGCTCGTCAATCCCTGTTCGATCTGGGTAGAGTACGGGTGACTTGACTTTACCTAAATATATGCGGTTTGGGTTTGGGTCGGGTAGGGGTATAGATCGCTGGCCCCTGCCTCTCCGCTCTCTCCCACCATCCCCTCAACACTCTCGGTGGTCACCACTTATCGCCTCCAAGACTCACACTCCGACGTCTATGGTCGTGACCAGAATCCAAACAATCGCAACCCAACGCACTCTGCCCCATCCCTTTCTACCATCCTTTGCAGATCCACGCCTTCGTTGTCCATATCTCTCCTCAGGCAACAGATCATAGTCCACACGAACACTTCCAACGTCACCAACGATCCGTTGGTGACGTTAAGTAACCTGGACTATGATCTCCGCCATCCACTTTCACGGTTACCTTAACCGTCAAGTTTCCTGAAGTTTAATCGTTAAACTTTGGATGTGGGGCTTGATGCTACTGTTGCTACGGGATTCGTATTGCATGATTTTGGAATTTGTTATTTGTTGTCATGGCCTAAAACTCATTTAGACTTTACCTTCAAGTTAAAAGTACTTGTAAATATGCTAGTAAAAAACAATATGGAAAAAGCAAAAAATTTGCTCAACTCAAACTAAACAAAATAAAACCGATTGCAGAGAGAGAATTTTAAAATTTGATCTGTTTACCTGCAGGCCTACCCGAGCCCCTCGCGTAGGGTACAGGTGCGGGGAAAAGGTTACTTAAAAAGTCCAGGTAATTCTTGTCCAGACCCATTTTATCCGTATTCGTGGGTGTTACCGTCTAATCTCTACAATCACTATTCGTTTGGCCTTTTTTTGTGTGTGTGTTTTCCATCTGTAACCTGCTTTCTCTGCCTCCACTTTTCAAATCATAAGCGTAGGTTACACCAAGAACTTAAACAGTTAATTTAGGATCCCATTTTTGCGTTCGTGTAACACCGAAATCCAAGCGTTTTGGACAGTGAATAACGTGTAAAGATAAGTAAGTAAAAGGTACTAAATGTCTAAATCCAAGTTTTTGCATTATATTCAGCAGAAAGCTGTACAAGAATACTAAATAATTACAAGTCAGGTACGTTGGGAACGAATAAACGCCTATGCAACAGTGTCAATACTTCTCTCGATCTAAAGATGCAAAAATTTCCTGAAGAAGTCATCACATAATCGTTCCAGATTCGTCAAAATCAACTCAAAACTATGTTGAAAGTGTGTGTCCTCGCACCAACGCCAAGAGCAACCAGTAAAAGTAAATGAAAGAATAGTACTGTTGGGAGCCTTGTCCTACGGCGCCAAATAAAGCGGGATAAATCAGCCTAGCTATGCAAATCTCTTCGTCCATTAGAAAGGGACCATCAGCAAAAGCGTCCCAATTGAATTAGCATCACACTAATGTCATCAACCGAGCCTCGCGAAACGGAGATGTCCACGAGTTTTTTGCAGACAGAGAGTGGCTCTGGTCTATCACTGTTCACACACAAAGGGCGAGCAATATCTACAACTTCCTGACTGCTAACCTAGAAACCAAATGAAAAAGAGGGTCAGATTATATGATTTTAGGACTTTCATCTCTTTGATTTAGAGTTTAGATAAAATCTTGCACGACATCGACTCTGATCCATTACCTTATCCCATAGGCCATCAGAAGCAAGGATTAAGAACTCTATTTCTGATGTGATTTGAACAATTTTTGTTTCTGGTTCAGCCGTTACCCATTGCTTAAGGTGCTGATCGCCTATTCCTCTAGACACAGCCAGAGATCCCTGGATTCTCCAAACACCGTGGCAACAATCCACATAACCACCCTACACAAGATTATTTCATGAAGCGCCATCAGCAATATTCCAATTGAACAAACTTTCAATTTAGAAAACCAAATACAGGGACTAGCTGCTTACCAGTGCCTCAATTCTGTGCTTTTCATCTTCCCTTGAAGGTCGTTGATCACAGGTGAGAGCCTCAGCAACTCCTCCCCTACTCACAACGGCGCGACAATCACCAGCATTCGACACCACAAGGTTGCCTTCTCTGATCAATGCTGTGGCACAACAGGTTCCGCCACGAAGACCTTGCTTGAGAAACTCAGCATCTGCGGTTAAGTAACCATTCTTCACTGCCTCCGCAATATCATTCCCATCCCTCCTTTCCACTTCACTCAAAATCTCCTTCTCCAAATTCTGAGCGGCAAACTCAGCAGCTTTTGCACCTCCATGTCCATCAAACACACCAAAAAATGCCTGAAAGTAACAAATTCATTGACAATCAGTCTCCAGTTCTCTTTGGCAATTAAACATCCAGGGCCAACACCTCCGTGTGTTAAAAGTTAAAAAATCTCTTCTGATTTCTTTTCTGAATTAAACCAGCGGTTTTGCATTAGAAGTTCTTTTAAAAACAGTTTTTGCCATTATTCTATTGAAAGCTTTTTGAGACTCCAAACGCATAATCATCAAAATTTTACTACCACTGATTTGGTTTTGGTTGGGGTGGGGGGAAGGGAATCTTTAAGAACTTGTAATTTTTACATTATGTTTCCGACACAGAAAGCTTCCATTCACATATGATCATATGATCTCTCTAAACAATTAAGCTAATACTGCCAATGTCTACAGTGCAATTTCACCATTTCTAAGCATATTGCGTTCAAACACTCCAACACCGAATTATATACGATTAAGGTAACACTCTAAGTAGTAACGTAGGATATTAGAGTACCTGTTTGGGATCTCCATGAACATTGACAGCCGCCGAGAACCGATCTTCCATAAACTCTCTCCTTCCCCTCTTACAGTAAACAGAGTACCCATCTCCCTCAACCTCCACCACATCCCTCCCCCGCTCCTCCGCCGCTGACTCCGTCGCCGGCCCACCACCTCCAAAACTCAAAGAAGCCACCGGTATGTCCAGCCTCGCCGGCCTCTTCCTCTTCAAAACCGTCGGCGAAGAAGACGACGTCGACGCGCCATCGTTGGAGTCCCTGATAAGCCCGCTGGGCTGCGGCGGCGGCTTCTGGCCCTGTAGGCGGAGCTTCAAGGCCGACGCCGGAGAGAGGGCGCGCGTCAGATTATCCGGAGACGAGGAGACGGAGGCCTTGCAGAGGAGAGACGAGGGAACCCTGGATGGAGAGAAGACTGGCGAGTTGGAGATTGCAACGGTACAAGACATGTTCTAACGTTCGAATTGTGTTCGGTCTGAAAGTCCGTTTAAAGTGTGTGTTGATATTTTTGTGTTTGTGAGAAAGGAGGACAAGAGGGGGGTATTTATATGGAGAGCGCCCCTTTCGGTGGAGTCTACTCTTGAGGGATGGTCAAATGGCCCATCCGTGTTTCAAGAGTGGTTGTTTCTTGTACCTTTTGACTTTTGTTTGATTGATTTAGGCCTTTGGGCAATCCAACTCACACGGCTTTTCAAATTAGGATCGTCCAAAATGCGTACATTTATTATATTTATTTTCATAATTTTCGTATTCAGTTAGAGAATATGTTCTTGTAATTTTGTTACTTTTATAAAAAAAAAATTTACCTTTTTTTTTTCTTTCTTTCTTATATTGAGTTAAGTTTGGATTAAAAAAAACTAAAAAATAGAAAATGGGTTCAGTTTTTTGTCACTGTTTTTGTAATTTTATGCAAAATGAAAACATAAAATAATAAAAATATAAAAAAAAAATTTATAATCATTGCATAAAACAAAAAATAAATATGATAAATGTACGAAAACTCAAAGAATAATGGTGGGATCTTAAACTCGACTTGCAAAGCCGAGACTCGAAGAATAATAGTGGGATCTTAACATTTCTCTGAATACCTCTTTTCAGAACGATGGTGTGATCTCAAGTATTTGCTTTAGTAGTAAATAAAATGAAACACGAACGTTTTGGTCTTGTCTCTAAGATCAGGAAAAATCGTAGAAAATAAATATGGAAAAGAAAAACAGTCTCCATCAAAGACACCCAAGTGTCAAAAAGGAGAGAACCCCTTTTAGCCGTACCAATCCGGAGGCAGGTGATGCCACGGACCTAGCCCTCTCAAGGAGCTCCTCCATTGCCATAATCTACGATAATGCCGTGAAAATTGTACTAACATGACAAATGCGAAAAATATATTGGGGTTCGCTAGCCTGCAGTACGAACCACGCATGTCAGTCGGGAGGTTAAAAATTGAAATGGGAGTTGTTATGAAACATTTAATATGCTTAAGGGGTTGATTTTGAATTCCGAAATCATTCAGAATGACAGTCATAATCTTTAAAGTTCTTTTGAAATTTTTACTATAATTTCAAAAGTGACGTAGTCAATCTGTTTTACGTTTACTTCTCATACACAAGTTGGTCTTGGGTTTCTCATATCTTCTAAACAAGTCTTAGAAAGTAACTTTAGAATGTTATTTTGGTGTGATAGTGGACTCCCTGGAGATGAAGAGAGCCAGTGAAAAAACAAATATTTGGTTCTGAGTTGAAGACTGACATCCCTTTTAGCCTTTAAAGTAACTAAAAAGAGAGATCATCATTAATTAAGATGGGCAAGAGCATGAAATCACTGCTGCAGGGGATGCCTAACAGCAGTGCAATTAGCAGAGGGGTTCAAACTTCAACAACACGTCTGCCTGTGTACGTGTGGGCTTCTAGGGGGAGGGTTGTGCTGCGAAGGTATGTTAACAGCGACAGCCGGACAGGTGGTGCGTTCCTCTTAATGGTATTGACAATTAGGAAGTTTCATTTCATGGGAAATTAATTCAATTCAACGACACATTTTCCTCACAGGGAGTTGCCATTCCGCGTTGCATCAGCTATGTATGTACTGCGGCCCTCTTATGGAAGGTGGAAATCTCGTTAACGGATATCTGCTGTAACAAATTTAGTATTCATTCCCTAATAAAATGATCATACCATTGAGTGTTGTGCTACTGCTGCTACAATTTATATTAATAGTTTATTGTTGTTAAAAAAAATTTATTATAGGAGAGGATTATATCCTACAATCAGAGATTTTGAAGTTCGACTTTCCGCCTTACACGCATTCTCTTCCTTTCCACCAAGTAAAATCAAGTCACAAGAGTATGTTTGGACGGAAAATTTCAAAGTACCTTACATTTTAAAATCCATTCAATTTAAAATTCGCTGATTTACAAGTTAATGAAATAGCAAATTTAGTATTTTGACCGTTTTGAAGAAGCGAGTATTATATATGTAACCTAGATAATAATTCGAGTATTGTATATGTAATTCAGATAATAATTTGATGGTATATGGATAAAAATCAGAGCAAGAGAGTTTCTCTTTTTAATGGAAGAATGTTGCTAAAATAATGGAGGAAAAAAAAGCCATGTGTCTCTGTACATTTGTTGTCTAGATTAGTTATTTGTACTTAGAATTGTATCACGTCAAATTCCCTATTCAAATCTCTCCTCAAATTTGGTAATTCTATCTCATCATAACTCAAAAATAAGAAATTTAAACTCCATTTGGTAACACTTAGGCCCCGTTTGACAAAACTTTTTTTTTTTTTCAGTTTTACCAAAAAAAAAAATTAAAGCACAATTTAATTTATTTTTTTTTTAGACCAAAACATTGAGTGTTTGATAACCAAGTTTTTTTGTGGTGGTTTGCCGGTGCCGGCAGTGGCCGGCCGGGTGGCTGCTGGAGGTCGCCGCCGGTCAGGCGGTGGCTGCCGACGGTCGCCAGCGTTTGCTGGAGCTAGCTGCAGCGGCCGGCGGTGAGCTGCCAGCGGCAGTCGTCGGCGGTGGGAAGGTGGTGGTCTAAAAAAAATCAGTGTTTGAAGTTTTTTAAAACAACCTTGATTTAAAAACCGAGTTTTTAAACTGAAGGGAAAAAAAAGGAAAATGGTTACCAAACGCAACTTTTTTTTTTTCAGTTTTCAAAGCTGAAAAAAAAAACTGGAAAAAAAACTGTGTCAAACAGGGCCTTAATTTTTCAGTTTTTTCTCTAGTTTTGTAAATCGGAGAAAATAAACGCGTTTGGCACATAGTTTTCATTTTTTTTCTTTCAGTTTTAAAAATCGGTTTTTAAAACGGGGCTATTTTTGAAAACTCCAGAAAGGAGTTTTCAGTTTTGATTTTTATTTTGAGACCATCACCACCCTCTCACTACCAGCAGCTACCGCCCACCAGCACTTCCCACCACCGGCAACCAGCAGCCTCCTCCGGTGGTCGGCAGCCACCGTCGACAATTGCCGACGGCCACCGTCGCACCCCAACACCGCCACCGCAAACCACCACCAAAGAAAAAACTCAAAATAAAAACTGAATAATCAAACACCCATTTGTTTTTGTAAAAAAAAATTTTTTAACTGATTTTGGTTTTTGTTTTTTGAAAACAGAAAACCAAAACTGGAAGTGTTACCAAACGTTACCTTAATGTGACGTGTTTGCAAATCCTCTATAAAAGTGAAATCTCCAATTCAATTACCTTATTCAAACGCACTCCAAATGAATTGATGATACCATAACATTTGGTAAGTGTGAGTTTCCACAAATCTTTTCTTCACATATAATAGTAAGAAAACTGATAACAACTCATTGACTTCATGGGCCTCTCAACTGCTAAAGATTTTGAAGCTTATCTTTGAGGTCATGAAAAGTTAATTCTTGATAAATCTTTTTTAAGGAACGTGAGTGTAATACTCCGAACTTCAGGAGTCGGTTAAAACAACCATCCTGGCTCCGAAAAACAAACGGACGGTAATTTTAGGCAATGCCCGGGTATTACTAGTGTATTGGAGCTTAAAAGACTTTTGGGGTAAAAATATAATTTTGACATTTTGGGAGAATTTTTGTAATTTTGGAAAAAAAATAAAGGGCTACCTTGTAAATTGGGAAATTTTGTAGCTAGGTGTCAAATTTTTGAGAAGATAGGAAACAAATAATAATCTAATAAGAAATGGAAAGGAAAATCGGGTGAAGAAGGAAAAGCAACAGAAAAAGCGAAGAACCAGAAACAGAGTAAGAGAAAGAAGGAAACAGAGGGAAAATAGGGATTTTGGGCAGAAAATTCTAGAAAGAGAAAAAGAGAGATTGAAGAAAAGTTCAAGGGTAATCTTTCCCTTCCTTCCTAGTATGCAATTTCATTTTTTGTGAGTGTGTTTGAGCTTGGTGTAAGGTACGGGGGTGCCATGAACACGGCTGGACTATGGGGGGAGTTTGCAGGTGTTCATGTTGTGCAAATTGCATAAGTTTGTGTTTAATTGTGTTAGGATGTGTTTTTAGATGAAACTAATCATATTTAGGTGTT
Organism: Escallonia herrerae; assembly: GCA_033070095.1. Lineage (NCBI taxonomy): Eukaryota > Viridiplantae > Streptophyta > Magnoliopsida > Escalloniales > Escalloniaceae > Escallonia > Escallonia herrerae. Next base: position 71,409 of record JAVXUP010002357.1, on the reverse strand, counting down.
TTATAATGTGTTAATGATAAATTGGTGGGTGTATGTGTGAGTTTTGAGGGGCTGGGTGCTGCGGCTGAAGGCTGAAGGCTGAAGATGAAGAAGTGTGTGTTTTGAGGTGAAATAGTAGGTGTAATGATTTGAATAGTACTTGTTATTGTCACTAAATATATGAAATTAATTAGGCAATTTTTTTCATGAATTTTCATAAATAGTTAGGGCAAAAATTAGACAAAGTCCAAAACAGTAACCCCAAATATTTTTACGAGACCAACGCTCTGGAATTGTTTGAGAATTTTTGGTGTCTGCGAAGGATGCTAAATTACTGTATCGATTAGGAGAAATGTCAGATTTATTTAACCTAGTAAACTAAGTTATTTTAATGTGAAAATTTTATAGATACCTTATTTTATGATATGAATCATTGTCTAAAATTTTGTGTCATTCTAAGGCTGATAGATATTTTTTTCGAAACTGACCTTTTAGCTCTCGATCTGGACACCGGTTTAGAATTTTTGGGCAAAATTTTTTTAAAACACTTTTTAGACCAGAAATGATATCAGGATGTTTAAAATAATGTTTTAAGATATTTTTGAAATTTTTCGGATGCCGAAGGCTCCGGAGATATTTTGGTAATTTACCACCCCAAAGGGGGGATATTTTGATAATTTTACCCATAAAGGGTCTTTTCAAGTAAATTTACATACGGTACGGATATCTTAGTGATGTTACTTACGGAAAGGTCATTTTGACGATTTAAGTGTAACGAGGGAGTATTTTGGTAATTTGATCTAAGAAATGTATTTTTGGATAAATTTGCATGTGGTAAGGTTGTTGTAGTGATTTTACTCACGAGAAGACCATTTTGGTGATTTAAGTCCGATATGGGCATTTTGGTAATTTATACCCCAGGGGCGTTTCAATAATTTTATATACCTGGTGAGGGGGTTCATTTTGGGAGTATGCGTGAGTTCGTATTAAGTTATAATTTTATTTTTTAGGCTGTATTCTAATGATTCTATTATTCCATTTAGGTTAAGGCTTAAAGACCTTCCGGTTAGGATAATTTAGCTGCGGATGCAGGTAAGGGATTCTATCTGAACCCTGGGTGAGGACTTTCGTCCGAACCCTTATTTTGATAACTCGTACTTGTAAGTACTCTTTTGAATTACTTATGACTAATGTCGAACTCTGAAGTATGCATTGATATCAGCATGTTCTTGTCCAGAAAACCCTAATATTGAACCTGGATCGATTATTTGGAAATCTTGTGATGCTCGCCTGTTATTGTGTGCTGAACATATTTGACAATTGTCTGTATCCGTTCTTCCGGATTGTTGTGCTTAAAACTCGATAATCATTCGTAATCGCTTTTGTTGTTTATCTGTGATTTTTCTTCTGAAAATTTTGATTTCTTCTGAAAATTCCGAATGCTGACTTGTGTCAGTATGATTATTGTTATTGGAATCTGAATTGATTTCGGTGATTGAGCTTATGTTAATACTCATTGATATTGTTAATTTTTCTGTGTTGACCTGGATTATCTATTATGTTCTGAGGCGGGTGTTATAAGGCTAGTTTGAATTCTGCATGGAATGCAGGCTAGTACCCAAGTGGACTAGGAATTATTCAGGTACATCATGCATGTGTACACTTCTGTGCTTTGCCGGAATGGCATTACAATCACCCAGAATCAACGTTGATTTTTTATTTTTCTCTGTTCTGCATATTGCCGTGACTGCTATGGTAATGACTGGAAAGTATTCTCTGAAATAATTTGTGCTTGGGTTGAAATCCTTGAGAAATTCAGTGTATTTTGAAAAGAACTATCTCAGATGATCGGTGTACATTTGAAATACCTCGAGAAAACTCTATTGTATTTTGGAAATGATGACTTTAGAAAAAGGATCTTTTATTGATTGTTTTGGAACCCATTGTGATGGTATTTGTCTATTTTGGTATTTATTTATGATTAATTTTGATCATTTTGAAAATCATTGAGTTGTTTAGTTCGTTAAAGTGTTCTGGAAATCTTCGTCAGTTGGATTCTTGGAATCGTTTGCAATTCTTTTGTTGGTCCTTGTACGACCTTACTGAGCTCTTAAAAGTTCACCCTTCGTTTAATTCCTTTCTGCAGGTTTGGATCAACAATAGGTTGCTCAGGAATGGGGTTTAGAGTCTGAGTGAGATTCCGATGAGCCCATCATAACCGTATAGCGAGACCCCTGCGCGGGTTGGTACTGTTAATTTGCTTCTTAGAAAATTGTATTGCAAATGACTTGAGCAGTAGTAGTTTAAGCTAAACAGCTTGTAATCTAGTATTTTGGGAAGTCTGAGTTGATACTAAATTGGATGAATTAGAGTATGTGTCAGATTTGACAGGTTTGATGTGATCCGATATGTTAACAACCCGGGAGTTCGGGGCGACGGAGCTCTAGATTTTCGGGAGCGTTACAGTGAGTGACTTATATTTAATGCTCGTAAAAGTGAATTTAGTTAGAAAAAAGAAAAGAAAAGAAAGCAATGGATCAGTCCATGTACTTTTAAATCTTGAAACTTATCCTTGTACCATGCTCCTTTACCATTTTAGACTCTCCGTTACCATCTGTGTTATAGACTTGGGGGTATTTTGATAAAGTACATCCATCAACCCCTATTTTTCTATTTTTGTCTCTCGCCTCTCTTCTCCATCCTTGCGGCCACCACCATGAACCCATTACCACTCTGTCGCTACCAACACCCACCATCAAGTCAAGCACCATTCCCTTGTCGTGCCAAACAACACCATCAACTCAACCACCATTATCCCCTACCATCGCCCTCAACGTCACTCTACCACCGCCACAACCACCACCACCAACAAACCCAGCAGCATTCAGCCCTTACTGTCGTCGCCTTCACACCATCAGATCTAGATCGTGAAGCTATCGAATCGGCCATCACTACTGTCGATGCCACACAACAAGCACTGTCAATCACGACTTCTCCACTCCACCGCCACATGTCTTTGCCACTGCCCTAGTTTTTGCTCTTTTTTTTATACTTATTTATTTTCATATCTTTTTTGATTTTGTGTACGGTAGTGCTGGCAGCAGATAGGTGGTGTTGATAATGATGGTTGAGAGGGGGGGTTGTGTGTGTGGAGGTAGTCTGATGGGTGGTGGCGTTAGATGGTGAAGATTCAAAGGAAAAGGGGTGATGAGTGTGAAGGTAGTGACAACGGGGTGGGTTTGTTAAGGGGAAGGGTGTGCGAGAGTTATGGCGTGACAGCGGTGGTTGCAGATGCGGATGCAGTAGCCAATCGGTGCCACATGCATGATTTACGTCATGTTTGCCTTTAATTTAATAGGGAAAACAAAAGGAGAGATCAGTATAAGGACGTGTATAATGACAAGTTTCAAGCACATGCATGATATACGTCATGTTTGTCTTTAATTTAATAGGAAAAACAAATGGAGAGATCAATATAACGGACATGTATAATGACAAGTTTCAAGGATTTAGAAGTACATGTACTAAATAAGAAAAAAAAAGACAAAGTAGGTAGGGAAAAATAATAGGAGTATTAACCAAAGGAGAACACATTTGATAGAGGCAGTGCCAGCACTGGGCTAGATAAGGCCTTGGCCCGGATAAATTTTTTAAAGAAAGTAGACCAACATGTTTGGACCATGGTCCGATCAGACATTTCCTAACTGCTTTTCTGGACTTTCTTTGACGCCTCTCTGTGCTGAGGTCCAATTATCCATGGCCAAGTTGCTGTAGTACGACTCCATTTAGCCGCTGATTCTCCTTCTCTTTGTATACAATCACTAGATCTTTTTGAAAAAGCGCCTTACTAACTAGACGCAGGGAAGGCAGAGAACTCCAGCCTGATATGCAGCATACACCTCTGTGTGTGTGTGTGTGTTTAGGTTAGATTTTTCACACTACCTGCGACATAGGAGCTTAATTGAAGATTTTAGGGTAAGTTTTCTGCATTAATCACAAATTGGTTTGATTTAGTTTCAATCCTTTAAACATGGGGCATTTAAGCAGGCAAAATCATTTCAACCTTTTGATGTTCTATTCGCTGACGACAACAATCAACAAATAGGGACATTAGTTGTGGAGTATTGGTGTTGTAGCATCTTTCACTTTTTTGCATTTAAAAAGTATTTTGTCGTTGCTATTAAATTTATAATAACAATTTTATTTGTCACTAAATATTAACACATTTATGTTAAAGTCGGCATCTTTGCTATACAGCTTGATATAACGATAGAGAAGTTCTCGAATATCATATCTTTCACTCTAATTTTTATTTTTTCTAAGATTCAATTAATTTGATGCTTGGAAGAAGTAAGTTGATCTCCTCATCTATATTACAATTAAGAAGAAGAAGTGCCAGAGTATTTATAATGTATTTTAAATTGACAAAAAGGCCACCTATAAGTTTGATTGCTTGAAAGGAACGTTCTTTTTATAATTATTTTGCATACTAAAGTTATACAAATTAAAGTCAAGGCTAAAAGCTTAGGTATTGTTAAATAGCTACTTCATTGACAATAACACATTTGAACCTAGACTATGGTAACATTTGGAATAATATTTGTTTTCAATTTTTATTCAGTTTAGTTCTAGTTTTTTTTTTTTTACCTTTAGTTTTATTAATCAGATTTTCAAATGGGACTCTTTTTTTTTTCTACAAACTCCATTTTAAACTTTTCAATTTTCAGTTTTAAATTTTATTTTTTTAAAAATTCACCTTTCTACTTTTGTTGGAAGCATTTTATTATGTCTATTATTCTCTTTAATTTTCACCACCAACACCACAACTTAAGAACACCAAACTACCAATCATTATACCCATTCATCACCACCATCGCCGTCAGTGACCACCACCCTCAAACACCAACTTACAAACATTATCAACCACCACAGCCAGCCACTGAATTGGCAATCTATCACCACCAATAATTAATGTCAATATTGCCAACCACCATGACGATTGACTCTCGCCACCATCACCAATGACCAGCACTCACGGATATCAACCACCACCATAACCATTGAGAACCACTACCATCACCACCGCTGACCCAAAATCTTCTAACATCAATCACCACCACTCCTCTAAATCCAAATCACCATCATTTCATCACCATTGTCCTCTAACCCAAAATCCTCCGACATCAATCACCACCACTCCTCTAAATCCAAATCACCATCATTTCATCACTATTGTCCTTACATCAAATACCACAAAAAATATTCATTCCTCAATTAGTGCTACTATCTTCGAGTTGTATAGGTAAATTTTAAATCAATCAAACAATTGAAACCCTAATTCACAAGTTAGTGTGTTACTACCGTAGCAATAATTGGGTAAGAGTTAATCGTTTTGAATATAGAAAATATAGGAACCGAGAAGAAGCCCTCAAGTATTAAAAAAAATGAGAGAAAAGAAATGAGAGAAAAATGAAAAAGAGGAGAAGAAATATTGAAAAAAAAAAACAAAAGTAAAAACTAATTAAACAAAACTTACCACCATTAGTTTAGCTTTGTAAAGGATTTGATTTTTTTGAAAACAAAAACTAAAAATTGAAATGAGTTTAAAACACTCCATACTTAATTTTAGTGACAGTTTACAAATTCAGTTTACACGTTTGATGGAATGTAGTTCCCCAACGTCCAAGTGCACCAGGAAAAAAGTAACACCGGATAGCGAGGGGAACAATTTCTGGCTTCGCTTCCAAGAGCCCAACACCCACAACCAAATTATCAAGTGTAAGCTTCATAAGAAGATTGCAGCAAAGCCCACAAGATCTACCAGTACCACACACCATAAACGTATAAATCAATCACCACAAACAAGAATTCCAGATAATTAACATGTATGAAGGGGGCACAATCGTGAACAACTCAGTCCCTTAGATGTTCATAAAGAGTTGCGATCATTTTCGCAAGTCATTACAGGTCTGTTTGGCTCATCACCGTTTTTCACTAATACGTCCCCAAAAACATTCTTAAATTCAAGATATAGCTGCCCCCAATGATCTCCAACGGCAGGAAAAGATTGCCAAAGGAGAGAAAATTTTGAAAAAAAAGGGAGCAACACACTACGTTTTGCTTCAAGGGAACGAGTCGGCCGGAAACTGATCAATTCCGCCGACCAGATTAAGAAGCATCACGGATCCATTAACAGGAAAGAACGCAAAAGTAAGGGAAAAGAATTGAAGGACCTGATGGCCGACGGCTAAAGGGGTGCCAAGAAACCCTAATTGCGAATAAAGTGTGATGGAGGAAGGAAAGGCTTTGTTTATATAGAGAGTAGAGAGAGAGAGAGAGAGAGAAGGGGCAGCGAGATCCAACGGCTGGCTTGTGAAGGTTGACGGCCCACCTTCGGGGTTGGACACTTGGACAGTAGAATCGGGGCTCTTGGGTTCCTCAAGCCCATAAACGTACTTCATAACAGGTAGTCCAGTCCTATCAATATTCTTAAATTAGTTAAATAGTAACATCATTGCACTGTTTTACATAATTTGTAATGACTAATCGTATTTATTGTTCGCAATGAGTAATCATATTTTATTACTAATGCACTTTAATAGCAATTAATGAGCTAGAAAAACATTATCCTATTTAAAATTAGACATTCGTGTGAATTAGAAGTGTAAGAGTGTTTTACTGCTACGGAATTAATGGAACTTAATTTCAAAAAAGAAAAAACAAAAAGAGAATTGGAGTTGAATTTCTTGGAATTTGAATAGATTTTTCTTTAGTATGAAATCTGATGCAAAACGGTCAGATTTTAAGGAATTTGGATTTAGTTAAGGAAAAATTGCATAAAATACCCATGTGGTTTGGAATAGTTGCAAAAAGACTCATCTTGTTACAAAAATTGCAAGAAGACATCGGAGATTGCAAAAGTCTTGCAACCGACGATTCCCGTAACAGAATGATAAAAATGTCTAAATTGCCCTTTATATATATTGTAATTGTTAGCCTATCCAAAACCAAGGTCATTTGGTAAAAAAAAAACCCTAAATCTACAATTAGGGCAGGCTGCGAAAAATCATCTGGCGATAATCACGACTGCCTGGCGAGCTTCCTGCAGCTGCAAAGTCGATATAGTGCCGACAAGGCGAGATATCCTCAGCCGGGACCCTTGAACGACATCAGCAAGTGCCTATCAATGGTGGCGGCGTCGGAGCATTTGGATGAGGTTGATGGCAGGCGACGACGTAGGTTCATGGAGGGTGGATGGGGCAAGTGGCGACAACGCTTGGCGGGGTTGGCCCTAATTGTAGAAACCCTAACTGTAGATCTAGGTTTGTTTTTTGAATTGTAGATCTAGGCTTGTGGTTTGTGAATAAGGATGGTGGAGGCGGCGCAATAGGCTTGTGGTTGGTGACATGGAGTTCACGGTAGGTGGAAGGCGCCGGTGGGGGCGGTGCACTTGGCTTGGGTTGATGAAGGGGGGCTAGCGGCGGTGGAATAGGGGTCTCCGTGGGTGGTTGGGGCTAGCGATTTCGAAGGTAAACGGGGCTGGACAGTGGTGGCAGAAACGGGCAGTGGCAGAAAGAGGGGGTGGTGGTGGTCGATGGGGCCTGATGAGGGTGGTGACTAGATTTTGGGCTTGAGAGAGTTGCGGCTGAGGCGATTTGGAGGAGCAGATGTCTGCGGCGGCGGCGATTGTACTAAGGCGGCGGTGGTGGTTAAGGCTTAGGATTTGGGGAAGGAAGAAGACAGAAAGAGCATTTTTGTCATTCGTTAAGTTAATCTCTACCAAACGCACTATTCAGGAGCGTGAACATCACATGCCGTTAGTTTGAACGATTTTTTTTACGGCTGCAAGACTTTTACAATTTCCAGTGTCTTTTTGTAATTTTATAACAATAAGGGTCTTTTTGCAACTACCCCAAACCAATGTGATATTTTACCAATTATCCCTTTAGTTAAACTAAAAAGAATTTTTTCCCCTTATCTTACCCTTTCCCGGATCTCTACAACCAATTAACCCACCAGCATCATCTTCATTGTCGCTGCAGCCATACTACCTTTACTACCACCATAATCAATACGGCCATAATTATTGTTACCGTCACTACCACCAATAACGGACCGATATACCAACACCACTGGACTAATACACCCACCACAATTGTTACATTATTGTCATTGTCGCATGACACAACCCCACCAACACAGTTACCACCACGTCGTGTGTTACATCACCACAATGACCATCATTATCATTGCTGCCATCGTCATCATTGTTGCCATCACCACATCACCACCGTCAATGTTGTAACCACCATCATTGTCACTACCATTACGTTTAGTGCCACTGTATTAACCCTACCGCGATCTACATAACTGTAATCACCACCACCACTATTTTTATTGCCGAGTTTATCACCAATATACAACTAGTGATGCTTGAATACCACCAGTGTCGCTACCATTTTTACAATTACTAGTACACTCCACTACCAATGTCTTTGATGCTTCACCACCACCACTGTTGACATCACAACACCACCACTGCCATTGTTGATTGTATCACCTTTACTTTTGTGACCAACATTACCATTAGTGACATGTCGATACCACTATCACTAGTATCACGACAAGTAGTATTATCAACAGATTGCACCACCACCTCTACTCCACCATTGGTGTTGTCGGCTACGGCTGAAGCCATAGGACAATACTATCACTGTGTCATACCACCACCACTACTACCGACATTGAAGCCACTACGGTCACTATCATCTTACCACCAATTACACCTCAAACCTCTACCATTATCGTAGTTACTATCACTTCACATTCTCACAACTTCCAAAATTAATTATATTGAAATCGAAGATTGATAAAGTCATTGTTTGGACAATTTTCATGGAGTGAACATTTCAACCTTGTACTTTTGTTCACCTTTGTGGATATTTGCTCGTACAAAAAAATAAAAGTTTATATATCATGTACGTATGAAGGTAATTGTTTATTTTTCTTTGGGTTAAATACAATTTATTATCTCCGAAGTACCCCGATATCTTACCTGAGGTCCAAATTTTTTTTTTTACTACACAAAAGGGTCTGTATTTTTAAATTTGCAATATGTAAGCATTTCTGCCTAAATTTCTGACGTTCTTAGCAAAACCGTCAGGGATAATTTTGTCAAGTCAACTTTATATTTTTTAAACCCTAATTTAATCTCGATTTACAAATCATAGCTAGCCCCTTGCCCAAGCCCCACCCAGGGCCGAAAAACAGAGGCGCTGGTCACCGGTGACAAGTCGTGACATGTGTCAGAAAAACAATCGAAACCACCGTCAGCCATTCTCGTCTCCACATTCCAGCCCCGTTGCAACCTCGTTAACCCTTAACGTCCCTACATTAGCAACCACCTCGCCAACCCCGTCGCAAACAAAAAGTCAAACCGCCGACCACCTCGCGATCCCAGTTGCAAACCAAAAGTCAAACCGCCGACCACCACTTCAACCCACAGATCCACCATCACGACCACACCAACCCAAAGATCCGTCGACGGCCCGCCACTAGCCACCCAGACCACCCAAGATCAGATCGCCCGTTGGTTTGTTTGGCCGACCGTATGTTTGGGCAACGTTTGGATCGAGCTTGGCGAGGTGGATGGCGGTAAGCTGGAAGAGCCGGTGTAGCCGTGGACGACAGAGACGACGCCGAGGATTTTTTTTTTGGGGGGGGGGGAGGCTTTATTTGTCCCCACTCGAAAACAAGTTTGCTGATGGGTTAGTGACAAATAATCCTCCAGGATATAACAAAGTCAGTAGGAATCTGCAAACAGCAAAATCGAAAATTCCTCTTGGAATTCTCTTTGAAGCAATGTACGTTTTGGCTATAGAAATTTTGCAGAAAGAAAAGATTTCAAAATTTTCAAAATCAGTATCTTAAAAGAACTAAAAACATGTATTTATAAATCTGAAAAGGTGTGAACTTTTTGGACAGACACAACTGTTAGAAAATCAAAACAGTTGTAACAGTTAAAAATAACGGACAATAAATCAAAAATTGAATTTAAATAAATCTCACACTTTTTCAACAAAACTAATTTTTGAAAAAGCAAAATATTTTTTTTTTCAAAAATAAGTCACGTTTTTTTTTCGCGACCGCGGCAAGCGTGCTAAGTGCTAAGTGCTAAGTGCTAAGTACTAAGTGCGCCAAAACGGGCATAAACTCGCACACCCGCACGCGGGTAGCATGGGGACTAGCACACTCTAGTCTTACCACCAAGTGTAAAGTAAAAGCACTTTTGCTCTTATAAACCCTTTTCAAAACCAACTTCCAAGCAATGTGGGACAAAAAGAATAAGTTGTTTTTCAAACAACTCAACTCACAAAAACCCAACAATCCCCCACTTGTTTGAAAACAACGAACAGTTTGAAAAATAACTATAGCCAAGACATACGAGAAATTAATATGCATACATAAAGGTATCTTTCGATTTAAACCTTTCGTTAGTGCGAATAGCTCAAAGTGCTATAAGAGTTACTAGTGGCTTTAGCTTTAAACTAGCTACTCTTTATTATAAAACCGGAGCTATTGCACACATACAAGTTTCTTGCTTCGACGAGAAATTCTTAATCAACTTAGCACTATTATGGCCTTGTGCTATATCCTGTTTCATGAACTCTCTAGAAAGTAAACCCAAACTTTCATAAGAAGCGGCACCACTTCTAAGTTCATATAGGTGAAGTTATGCTAAGTGTTTCCGCTACTAGAACACATTACAAAATAGTCTCATACTTCATTAAGAGAAAACTCTCAACCTCTAAATCGTAACGGACAGTACTGAATACTTCATTATTTAGGGGCTCGACATTATCAGTACTTACAATCACATATCAGTAAATTATTTTTACCCTTTAAACCTTACGACTAGTCATTTCCTAGTGTTAGGTCGGGTTACCATTACTGGTGATTATTTCAATAGGTTTCAGCCCCATCTCATAAGATGTCATTCTTACTAGTTCTCTTGACAAAGCTTTTGTAAGAGGATCTGCCAAGTTTTTACTTGACTTCACATAGACAATTGTTATAACACCATCTTGTATCAATTGTCTCACAAATTCATGTCGTAGACTTATATGTCTAGACTTACCATTATAGGTACAACTATATGCCCTTGATAAAGTGGCTTCACTATCACAGTAAACAATAATAAGAGGCATAGGATTAGGCTATAACTTTATATCTAACAATAAGTTTCTAATCCATTCTGCTTCCTTACCACTTATTGCAAGAGCAATAAATTCGGATTCCATAGTGGAATGAGATATGCACGTCTGTTTCTTGCTTGCCCAAGAAACTGCTCCTCCTGCTAGGGTAAATACCCAACCAGAAGTAGACTTATTATCTCCCACACTCGTTATCCAACTTGCATCGGTGTATCCTTCTAATACAGCCGGATAATCATTGTAGAACAATGTGAATCCCATGGTTCTCTTAAGGTAACAAAGGATTCGGCCAATGGCCTTCCAATGTTCTACACTGGGGTTACTAGTAAATCTACTAAGTTTACAAACAGAAAAAGCAATATCCGGTCTTGTACAATGCATAGCATACATTAAACTACCAATAGCACTAGCATATTCTAGTTGTGCTACTGCTCTACCGGAGTTGCTTGCTAATTTCATATTTGGATCAAAAGGAGTACTAAACTCTTTAAATCCAAGATGTTTAAACTTAGTCAATATTTTCTCAACGTAATGAGATTGACTCAAAGCATAACCCCCACTATGCTTCCTTACTTTTATTCCTAAGATAGTATCTACTTCACCCAAGTCTTTCATTTTAAACATGGAAGACAAATACTCCTTGGTCTCATTTATCCCATCCATAGTAGTTCCAAAAATTAGCATGTCATCAACATACAAGCAAATTATCACTCCATAGTTAGTAGTGAATTTAGAATAAATACACTTGTCTGCACTGTTATACTTGAAACCAAAAGATAGTATAACCGAATCAAATTTCTCATGCCACTGCTTTGGTGCTTGTTTAAGCCCATACAGTGATTTAACTAACTTGCATACCTTCTTTTCATTTCCATGTAAGACAAACCCTTCGGGTTGCTCCATGTAGACTTCTTCACTCAAGTCTCCATTTAAGAAGGCAGTCTTAACATCCATTTGATGAACATAAAGGTGGTGAATGGATGCTAAAGCCATGAGAATTCTGATTGAAGTTATACGAGCAACTGGTGCATAAGTGTCGAAATAATCAATTCCTTCTTTCTGTCTAAACCCTTTGGCTACTAATCTAGCCTTAAAGGCTTGAACATAACCATCAGAATTGTATTTTCTTCTAAAGACCCACTTACTCCCTATGGGTTTGGAACCTTGGGGTAAATCAACTAGTACCCATGTGTTATTTGACATAATTGAGTCCATTTCATCATCAATTGCTTCCTTCCAAAAGGATGCATCTCTTGATGACATAGCCTCACTAAATGACCTTGGGTCATCCTCCAAATTTAACACGATAGGGTACCTGTTAATTACATTATTATTTCTATCACCTTCAACAAGAAACACAATACTTTGAGAAGAAATAAAATCTGAATTTAATCCCTTCTCTTTCCTTGCTCTAGTGCTTCTTCTAGGTTCTGTTGGCTGAATTCTAGAATCACTAAGTTGATCCCGTTGTTGCCTTTCCAGTCCTAAAGGTTCATTTGGACCATTTCCTTTAGAATCATCATTTATGACTTCATAATCAGTAGAAAACTTATTTTCAAAAAATTCTACATCTCGAGATTCTACTATCACATTAGACTCCAAATCAAGAAGTCTATAGGCTTTGCTTTTTTCAGCATATCCAACGAATACACTTCTAATAGCCCTTGGTCCAAGCTTAGTCCTTTTAGGATCTGGAACTCTATAGTATGCTAAACACCCCCACACTTTTAAATATGAAAGGTTAGGTTTTCTACCTTTCCACAATTCATAAGGGCCCACATTATTCCTTTTTTAAGGCACCCTATTATGAATGTAACATGCGGTGAGTAAAGCTTCCCCCCACAAGTTTAGAGGTAGTTTAGGATTAACTATCATGCAATTAACCATTTCTCCTAAAGAACGGTTTTTCCTTTCAGCCAAGCCATTTTGTTGAGGTGTGTAGGGTGCGGAGTTTTGATGAATCAAGCCATGTTCCTCACAGAAATCTATAAAATCATTTAGAAAATACTCCCCGCCTCTATCAGAACGTAGGATCTTAATTTTCTTCTCAAGTTGATTTTCGACTTCTGCCTTATATTTTTTGAACATGGTAAATGCTTCATCCTTAGACCTTAATAGGTAAACATATAAGTACCTACTGTAGTCATCAACAAAGGTTATAAAGTACCTTTTTCCTCCGCGAGTTAGCACCCCATTTAACTCACATATATCAGAATGTACTAAATCTAAAATTTTAGAATCTCTTTTAACACTAGGAAAAGGCTTCTTAACTATTTTAGATTTAGCACATACTTCGCATTTATCCAAAGTGTTATTAAAATCTATTAAGTCCAATTTCTTCATGTTCTTTAAAGAACCATAATTCAAGTGAGCCAACCGACCATGCCATAATGAAGAAAACTCGACAATATAAGCAGAATTAGAACTTTTATTAATGCTTAACTTAAACATTCCATCACAAGCGTACCCTTTTCCCACAAAGCTACCATTCTTAGACAGGATAACCTTGTCAGATTCAAAAGCTACCCGAAATCCCCTTTTACAAAGCAAATCAACAGAAACTAAGTTCTTTCTAATTTCGGGTACATAGAGAACATTCAAAAGACTAAGTTTCTTTCCGGACGTGAAGTCGATTTCCACAGTTCCCTTGCCGGAAACTTTGGCACAAGTATGGTTTCCCATTTGCACCTCTTGGCCATCGGTCACTTCTTCATATGCTTTAAACATAGACTTGTCTTTGCAGACGTGAACTGTGGCGCCAGAATTGAACCACCATCCAGATTTCTCCATTGCCATGTTAACTTCAGAAATCATAGCAACGAGATTTTCTTCTACCGTGTTTGCCTTTCCATCCTTTCCATTGAATTTTCCCTTTCGGTATCTACACTGCTTAGTGTAGTGACCCTTTTTCCCGCAAACATAGCAGCTTCCTTTCTTCTTCTTTTGTTCTCCATCTTGGTTAGCTTTCTTCTTAAATTGTTCATCGTTCTTCCTTACTTGCAAGGCCGGATTTTTTGACTGCGATCCGCTCCCATCCACATAGTGCACGTTGGACTCAACCGGAACAGTAACCTTATTTTCACGTTTGCGTGACTCCTCTTCAATACGAAGGTGTTTCTGAAACTGTTCCAATGTAAAGTCCTCTGACTTGTGCAGCAACTTCTTTCGGTAATCCTTCCAAGAAGGGGGTAATTTTGCAATTATAGCCCCTACTTGAAACGATTCTGGAAGGCTAATCTTGAGGGCTCGAATCTTATTAACAATCACTTGAAGAGCATGGACTTGTTCTAACACAGGTTTATCATCAACCATTACAAAATCGAAGTACTGATCAATAAGGTATTTATTCGTACCTTCTTCTTCAGCCTTATACTTGTAGTCCAACGCACTCCAAATATCACGGGCAGATTTGATTTCGGTGAACAAGTCGTATAGACGATCTGACAGCCCATTCAGAATGTGTCCACGGCACAGAAGTTCGTCTTCTTGGCGTTTCTTCCTTTCCTTCTTAACACGCTCAAATTCTTCGACATCGGGTGGAACACCTTCTGCAGAAGTCCTTGGTTCCTCTGGTGGTGGCGGCAATTCAGGATCCAGAATGTATGAAATCCTTAAAGCAGTGAGAAGAAACATCATCTTGTCCTTCCATCGAGCATAGTTGTTGCCATCAAAACGATCCAGTTTCACCAAGTCTTGATTCATCACTTTGATTGACTCCGAATCCATTGTAGCAGAACAGAATAAAGCCTTAAAATTGTTGAGAATTTGAGGGAATCGGAATCACTAAATGAAGACTTTGAGGCGCGTGATCGCTTTCTTTAAGGCTTTATTTGTCCCCACTCGAAAACGAGTTTGCTGATGGGTTAGTGACAAATAATCCTCCAGGATACAACAAAGTCAGTAGGAATCTGCAAACAGCAAAATCGAAAATTCCTCTTGAAATTCTCTTTGAAGCAATGTACGTTTTGGCTATAGAAATTTTGCAGAAAGAAAAGACTTCGAAATTTTCAAAATCAGTAAATCAGTATCTTAAAAGAACTGAAAACATGTATTTATAAATCTGAAAAGGTGTGAACTTTTTGGACAGACACAACTGTTAGAAAATCAAAACAGTTGTAACAGTTAAAAATAACGGACAATAAATCAAAAATTGAATTTAAATAAATCTCACACTTTTCCAATAAAACTAATTTATGAAAAAGCAAAATATTTTTTTTTTCAAAAATAAGTCACGTTTTTTTTTCGCGGCCGCGTGCTAAGTGCTAAGTGCTAAGTGTGCCTAATAACGCGCCAAAACGCGCCTAAACTCGCGCACCCGCACGCGGGTAGCATGGGGACTAGTACACTCTAGTCTTACCACCAAGTGTAAAATAAAAGCACTTTTGCTCTTATAAACCCTTTTCAAAACCAACTTCCAAGCAATGTGGGACAAAAAGAATAAGTTGTTTTTCAAACAACTCAACTCACAAAAACCCAACAGGGTCCAGGACTGGATGAAGAGACGGAGTCCTCTGGGGTTGGTTATGTAGTGGGAGGAGTGAGTCATTGAGTGGCAGACGTAGAAGTCGGTGGGGGTGAAGGTGCCGAAGAGGCTGGTCTAGTTTGCATCGACCACCGCGTGCACCATTTTTGGCTGCGATGAGCTGGTTGGGGGGTGGCGTAATTTTATTAGTGCAGAGGAAGGCGTGGAGAACGTATGATTAAAATTAATTTTATTAAATTTGAGCAAGGGTTTGAAAATAACAAAGCTGGCTTGAAAAACTTGTCCCCGGCGAGGGTTTTGCCAAAAACATTAATAATTTGGACAGAAATTCTTAATTATTGCAAATTTAAAATTACAGACTCTTTCATGTAAAAATTAAAAAATTAAACCCTCAGGTAAGATTTCGGGATACTTTCGGGATATTAAAGTATATTTAACCTTTTTCTTTCATAACATTACGCTTATACACCGTAAAGAAGACAATGAGCATTAAACACTGACTTCCGGTCTTCAGCACTAATAGGATTTTTTTTTTTGTGGAAAAATTTGATTAAAAAAAAAATTACTTCAGAGTAGTTATGTCAACCGAGAATTTATATGCCCCAGATCTCTTCGTCAAATACAGAGTTCCTTTTTGAACTTTTCAAATAATGGCTAAGTTTTCCAAATTCCCAGTACAATTATCTCATCTATACGCTCATATTTCATCTTAATCAACATTAAATGACATCTCCACAACTTTATTACCAAGTGAAAACCTATACAATCATTATTTTATGCATTTAATATTGTTAAATGAACAAATCGACAAAAAGAAGTTTATTCATCATTTGCTTCAAATATATGACATTTTGTACACTTTCTAAATTACAAAATTATTATCACTTGGCTTCTGCCCCTCCCCACATATGTTGGGAGATACTCACATGTAAAATTCTAACTTTACTTTACTCTTTGCGGTCCTTTATTTGAGAGTACTCATGTGAAATCGCCCAACACTTCAATGTTTAAAACAATGTCTGTTAATTATGTATTCATTTCAAACTTAAAATTTTCCATCTCACTTTTGTCACTAATGTTACGTTATTAAGAAGAGTTGGCAAATGTATTTAAAGAGGGAAAGTTCAAATTTAGAGTTGAAATTGTACTCACACAACTACCTAGATTAATCTACATTACTTATGCGTAAATCAAACCATTCTCGATAAATAAAGACTTACAATACGACGAAGGTTTCATTAATGGCCCCAATTGGGCTCACAGATCATCTAAACTTTTGGATTGTTGACTAAAATGACGTCAGTTTCCGAGATTAGTATTTAAGCTTTAAAAATTTTCATTGGATAAGTTATACTTGGCACTCTTGAGGTTTGCCAAAAATTACACAGTATACAGGGTGCCTACTAGTTTTTTTATTACACTCCGCTCCCTGAGGTTTGTAACTGCATTTTACTGAACTACATAAATCTGACAGGAAGGCTAACTTTGTTTGGAGTTCCCTAACAACCCACTTTTTTGCTTTTTTATACCCAAAGTACCCTCCCCTTGTTGATTCAAAACCAAGATTGTCCTTTTGGATTATTCTTCTTCCTTTTTTACTTTGCATGTCGCTTCTTCCTTCCCTTCCTTTCTTTCTTCCATTTAATCTTCCTCTTCTAATATATTCTAACAGAAAAACGTCTAGGAAATAGTGAGGAATGGTTGGATGTGAGGTTTAATTACATGAGTTATTGGTGTAGAAACTTGTTGAATCTGATGAGAAGCCAAGTAAGAGAAAGTTATTCTTGACTTGTGCAAGTAGTGGATGCGACATGTTTAGTTGGTGCAATCTTGATGGAGCAACACTGAAGCCTAGTGGAAGGTCAATCATTTGTTCATATGATATTTATGAAGAACTTCAAAGGCCTGAAACCAATGAAGAATCAAAGCTGCAGTTGCTTGACGTAAATGAAGCTGTAAACAGACAAAAATTATAATTAATTAAACAAAATCGAGCAATGATAAAGTTGTTAAATATTTCTTCTCTAATTTCCTCATGAATGTGTATCATGATAATAATTTTTGTCATTTACAAATGAGGGATTATATGTGCGGTTATGTAATTGCAACTAATGTGGCCTTCTACAATTTGGCCTTCTGTAATTTTTCTGGGGTACATGTAATGATTGTAATTAAATTTAAATGAATTATTTATGTTTAGTATTCTTGTTAATGAATGTGATGGTTTAGGGTTATTTGTGATCGTTTAAGGTGAATTTGGTAGTTTGTGCACATTGCGCAATCACACCGCACAAATAAGTGCCCAAATCAAGTCCGCACAGTATTGCTCAAACACAGTGCCCAAACAGCTGCTCAAACAAAGTGCACAAACACACCGCCTTAACCAATTGCTCAAACATGATGCTCAAACACACTGCATGCAGCTCACAACCTGCTCAAGCACATTGCACAAACACACTGCTCAAACACAGTGTACAAAGACACTGCACAAACCAATTGCTCAAACACAATGCCTACAACTCAGAACCTGCTCAAACCAAGTGCTCAAACATACTGCACTAATGATGCTGCAACGCACAACAACACAACCTGTTGTCAACCTCACAACTACATAGTATGTTGTCAAACACACAATTGCACAAACACACTAGCACGTCACTAAGCACTAACACTTAGTCAACATGGTATAAATAAGATAAAAGCATTAAGTTTATATTGTGCAAATACTTTAAGTTTACATCATCCAAAAGCTATAAGTTTACATCATCCAATGTTGTTGACTACAACATAAAGTTTACAAATTTTACAAATAGTCAATATGACTATAACCTAGAGTTAACCTATTTCCACTATGATTTTAACTTCAAAGACTCATATTCAGTCATAGCAATCCACTTCATTTACAAAATCTTCAATCAACTTCACAAAATGAATTTTCATAATATATACACAAAAGTCATTTGATATCCATAACAAAATCTGCACACTAATAGATTTACTATATGGTTCCATGACTAGAAGCCACCACATTACGTCCTCCATGTTTGCAATACAATAAATCATAGTGAGAAAATATGATTATGAGCAAGGAAACATAAATCAAAGTTAAATTACTAAAGTTAGTATTTATATCAATATTTATACTAACTTGACTGCATTCAGCTTGACTGCCACAAGCTTCGCTACCACCAACATCATTGCTCCCCCTTACATTCCTTGTAGCATTGCCATTTCTATTGCTTATTGACAGATCCTTTTTGTTATGCCACTTTTCGTAGCAAATTGTACATTTGACAAAGCATGACCTTCGACCTTTTAGAGCAGGTTCATCAGCTACCCTTTTCCTTTCTTTTCTCGGCTTTCCAAGCAACCTCCTCAATGGTGGAGGTTGCAAGCGGTCCCTTGGAGCTGGCTGCCATTGAGACTCATCATGCACTAGGTGCATAACCCTATAATAAGCCTTTTAAGTAAGTGTCCTTGCTATAGCATACATCCACAAAATCTGCCACATCCATTCTTATAGTGTTGATGCATGCTACTACATGCTTGCAAAGTATGCCAGCAATATCTCAAACCCTACAACAACAACATTTTCTTTGAAGATCAACCACATACACCTTTCCAAAATCAACGACCTCAAACTTTGTACCCCTAGCACACATCATTATTTTACTCAGTACCTAGACTGAGTAATTGTTTAGTTGCACTTTTTCAGTATCTTTGAAGCTAGCCTAGCCTCCCAAGATACAGCATTTTCTAACCTTTCATGTACCTTGCACATTAACCTAGTTCTAATAGTATCAACCATAGGTAGCACATGTTTTTCTCTCAAGTTTGAAGGACTCAACAATGTTACTGGTTACATGCTCATTCTTAATAGCAGGGTTAAAAGTATACCTAGCCCAACTCTCTAACTTATGTCCTTTCAACCACCCAGCTGCTTCTGGTGACAAGTCTTCTATTTGTCTAATGACAAGGTTAAAGTCATCCAGGTTGTACAACTTAACAGCATATCAAAAATAGGTTTTTAGCTTGATGTCAGGGTAACTAGACTTAAAGTTGTAGTAAAGATGCCTGCAACACCTTATGTGTGGCTTGCTGGTGGTATGATCTCAGCTAAGGCATTCTCAATACCTGATCAATAGAGCAATTATAATATGATCATAAGGCCCTTTGAGATGAAAAGTAGGTTATAAGCATGAAAAAACAAAAAACGTTTAGGATAATACATTCTGGCCATATGACATGAATACCCAAGGCTTTGGCTTAGAACCATCACCAATGATGCTGTAAAGATGATATAGAAAAAACTTCGAGCTTTGTATGTTCTCACTCTCAACTACAACAAATGTCGCATGAAATAACACATTATTCTTATCAAGACCAACAATAGACAGTAACACACATCCATAAGGCCCCTTGAGATGACATCCATCTACTGGAAGAAATAGCCTACAAGCATTCTTAAATCCATCTTGGATAGCTACGAATAAAAAGAACAACAACCTATAGAAGCGAGGAAAATCCAAGTTAGGGCCAACTCTTTGAGTTGCAAGCTTGAACAAACTACCAAGATTACTCTTCATCACCTCATGCCCATATATCCATAACTTCTTATATGAGTTAGCATGAGACCCCTCAATTTTTTGGATTGCCTTATTTTTGGCCCTACAGAGCTGTATTCTATGAGCCTTTACACCAAACTTCTAAAGCAAAAATTCTTGCATGCCACCCAAACTAATCTCAGGATTTCCCCTAATGTACTTAATCAACTTTTCTAAAATCCAAGTGGAATTGGCCTCCTTATTAGTACTGGCCATTGCAAATGTTCAGGGCCATATTTCTAGATTTTAAAAGTTTTACCGTTAAGGATATGAGATGTATGTGCTCTCCAATTATATCCAGGACTGGCACAATGGGCAGAAAATATTCCCTTTTTTCGTTCCTATCTCTTAACAATTTAAAATCATTCTCGATATAATAATCCTTTAAAGTTGTCTTAAAATGTTTTACATCTTCAAACAGCAAACCCTAATGTAGTTCAAATCTTTCCCTTGCCTTATGTAGAAATAACTTTCCCCTTATATATCCATCTTCATTTACTGCTTGAACATCTATACTCTCATCACCCGTGTACATGGGGGTTTCATCATCATCATCATCACAATCCAATAACTCATCATCAATCAACTTATCTTCATATGCCAAAGGGTCTTCATCATTTGTCCCTGAGCCTTCATGCATTGTCATTCATTTCTTCTCCTACTTGCCAATCAAAGTTCTCATAATCATCATTAGAGTGATGTATCTCCTCCTCATCAACTTAATCATTGTCCCCCTCACTTTCTTCCACATAATACAAATTAAAAAATTGATCATTTGTAGATGCCCCTCTACTTGATTCTAGATAACTAACTGCACCAGGTTAACCCTAACAACTTCTAAGTTAACATGTATATGCCCTAGGATTCTCATAAAGTGCAAGCATATAAAGCAAAGCTTTATTAGAAGTTATTTCAGCCCTGACTTAGGATTCAGGCAATATAAAGTACATCTCAATAGATATACCTAGTTGAGGGAGAAAGTCTTTCAATCTTAGCTCACTTTTATCAATAAGCAACTCCAAGTAGTTGCATCTGTCAGGATGTACATCATCAATGCCTCTCACAATGTTACAGTAGTAGACTAGCAGGGTATGTCTTCTTTCACTATGCATTTCTATAAGTAATTAGAAGGAATATTACAGTAGTTTTATGTCTCAAACGTACTATTCCATTAGGGCTATCAATCAAGGTGTCAATTAGGGCTCAATTTAAAGCTTTCAATTTAGGGGTCCTGAATTTAGGTCCTAAAATTAGGTTCAAATTAGGCTTCAACTACAGATTTAGATTAGGCCACCAATTAGGTTTTTAATTATGGACTGGGATTAGAGCTAATTAAGGTGTCAATTAGGGTTTAATTATAGCTTTCGATTAGGGTTTCAATTTTAGGGTCTTGACTTTAGGTCCTAAAATTAGGTTCGAAGTAGGATTCAATTGTATATTCGGATTAGGATTTCAATTGAGGATTGGAATTAGAGTTCAAGTATGGATTCATATTAGGGCTTCAATTAGGGATTTGAGTTAGGGTTCCAACTATGGATTAGAATTAGGACTTCAATTAGAGTGTCAATTAGGGCTTCAATTATACCTTCTAATTAGGGCTTCAAATTTGGCATCATAAAATTAGATTCAAATTAGGGCTCTAATTAGGGATTCAAATTTGGGCTTTTTATTAAGGCTACAACTTAGGGCTTCGATTTAAACTTGCACAGACTTCAAATTAGGGATTCGGTTTGAACATGCACATATTTCAGAAAAACAAAAACTGCAAATTAGGCCTTTGTCGTCAAAATCATGCATATGTTTTGTAAATGATGAAGCAAGGTAAAAGAAATTGTGGATCTTAGTTTAGGATAACATGCCTTCACATATGAGATTAGAATATTGATCTTGATTTGAGGATTAGTTTTTGTTGTCGCGTTTGAAAAGCAAACAAAGGCAGGCTTCAAGAAACGAAATCAAAGTCGTGATTGATTTTGATTCCGTTTTTCCTTCTCTTTCGATCTATGTAGCCTTACTATCTGCCATTTTTGTTTCCCTCCAAAATTGACGAAGACACTGTGTATGTAATCAATGAGGGCATTAATGTCTTTTTACGTCGCACCATTAACACCGTGAGAGAAATTGAAGGTCATGGAGCGAAGTGTCAAAAAAAACTTAATAGGTGCCACGTGTAGTTTTGGGCAAATCTCAGGGATGCCAAGTTTAATTTATCCTTTTTTATTTAAGCTCTAAAAGTGTTGTCAATAACACTTCTAGAGCAAAAATAGTGAATTTGGAGTTGAAATAAATAATTTTCCAATTTTTATAACAGTTAAGTGAGGGGTTTTATTTGTACAGATGGTACGAGCATATAATTAGGTTCTTTCCTTGATCGGAAGTCACAGTCTAATGGCACAAAAATAACTTCTACCTTCTCCTCCTCATCATCTTGAAAGCACAGAACCTTGCCAAACCCATCTGGAAACATGTCAGCCATTCTAAGGTCTCTACTACTCAAGCTAGCATGGACATAAGTCTTCAAGCTTCTAATGGATGATTCATAGGCCAAAGCTTACAATCTTAACCCCTTTTCTTGTTGTGATCGAGGGAACAAACTAGTTCCTTTAGTTTTGGAAGCACCTTTCAACAAATCCCACTGAAATCTGGAGTGGGTATCTATGCGTTGAATCCCTTTGGAATAAGGATTACCTCACAAGACTCTTACCTTTCACAAGCATTAGCAATTTTTATAGCAATCTTATGGGCAAAGTAACATAATCCTGCATGATATTTGCTATGTGAGTATACGGCAGGATAACAGTAAAAAACAAAAACTTTTGATGCCAAGGAAAGTGGGTTCGGGCCGACGTAGAGGTGTCACAAAGGCTGCAGTCCGAGTCAGCTTTCAAATGTACAAAGTGAGAGACAGTAAAGGTGGAGTAAGGGCAAAGGGTAAGGCTTCTCAGACAGGCCGTGAGGAATGGCAGTGCTGTGGAGACAAGGCTGAGACGAGCAGGGCCAACAGTCGACAGTCCAAGTCGAGGTCCAAGTCAAGGTCCAATGCTACGGTCTAATGCTATGTCCAAGATTATGTCCAATTATGTTTTTCTCTCTAGAATCCAAGAGCTCTTGGCTTCTAGAGTGAGAAAGTGAATTTGAGAGAATGAGCAAAAGTCCTTGAATAAATCATAGAGTCCACTATTTATAGGCAAAGGTATGACTATGTCTCAAATGCCACATGTCGTCCCCTGGGAGTGACACCTCACCTGGGGGTCCAAAAATGTTGGTTCTTCGTTGGACTGCCAGTTCCTAAATTCTTGCCTGCCTCACATAGCGTTGTTCTACCTGTCTGAAAAGACTGACCACACTGTGACAGCATGATCAGAGTAAGCCCGTTGGCCCAACCACCGGTCCATGCCCTTACTGAATCCCACAAGTGTGCCTCAAGAGACGCGTAAAGAACCTGACAGAGGTGAGGGAAGGCCACTGTGACCAACTGTTAAGCGAACTAGGCGTGATGCCCTCCAAAGACCTACTCCCGTCTCAGAGTGACCGGGGGGTCATCATCCTAGGGGCACCGATGATCACCGGTAATGTGAGTAGACATGGTTGGAGCTCAGTGCCTAGTGTCATTCAAGTCACCCCTAGGAGTGACACCTCACCAGGGGGTCCAAAAATGCCGGTTCTCCGTTGGACTGCCGATTCCCAAATTCGGCCACCTGCCCTAGACAACATCGTTCTAACTGTCTAAAAAGACTGACCACACTGTGACAACATGATTAGAGTAAGCCCATTGCCCCAGCCATCGGTCCAAGCCCTTACTGAATCCCACAAGTGTGCGTCAAGAGACGTGTAAAGAACCTGACAGCGGTGAGGGAAGGCCCTTATGACCAACTGTTAGGCGGACTAGGAACGATGCCCTCCAA
Organism: Escallonia herrerae; assembly: GCA_033070095.1. Lineage (NCBI taxonomy): Eukaryota > Viridiplantae > Streptophyta > Magnoliopsida > Escalloniales > Escalloniaceae > Escallonia > Escallonia herrerae. Next base: position 47,225 of record JAVXUP010002357.1, on the reverse strand, counting down.
AGACCAGCTCCCGTCTCGAAGTGACCCGGGGGTCATCGTCTTAGGGGCGCCGATGATCACTGGTAACGTGAGTGGACATGGTGGGAGCTCAGTGCCTAGTGTCATGCAAGTCATCCCAGGCAGTGATAGTTTTATGGTAACGAGCCTATCCCGATACGAAGGGTCCTCGTGCCAGAGCACTACGAGTGGAGCCCCTCAGAATGCTGCACACTCCAAAGAGTGGGTCGAAGCATGGTTTACATCCATGGCATGGTGTGGTGAATGAGTGTGGTGCCCAGAGGCATGTAACATGGTTGTGGCGCATGGGCTCAATGCCAACAGCACGAGACATGATTGTGACGCATGAGCGCGGTGCCTACAGCACGAGACATGATTATGGCGCATGGGCACGATGCCAACGGCATAAGACATTGATTGTGGCGCATGGGCGCGGTGCCTACAGCAGGAGACATGATTATGGCGCATGGGCACGATGCCAACGGCATGAGACATTAATTGTGGCGCATGGGCATGATGACGACTGTAGCAAGACAATACTTGGTGCCAGGGCACATGTTATGGAAGTGGCGCACAAGTGCGGCGACAACCGTTGAGAGACAATACCTGGTGCTGGGGGCACATGTTATGGAAGTGGCACACGGGTGCGATGACAATCATCGCAAGACAATACCTGGTGTTGGGGGCACATGTTATGGAAGTGGCGAATGGGCACGGCGCAAACCGTCCCTAGACAATACCTGGTACCGGGGGCACATGTTATGAAAGTGGAGCACGGGCGCAGAGACGGCCCACGGGCGAGCGTCGAGTGTCCCGGAGATGGGGCATGAGTCAAGTGTGCCTGTTAAACAATAATAATGAATGTGATCTCCGATAATGACGAAGTTGGGAGTGGGGGTACGCGGCCGTCGACGAAGGGTCACACAGAGGTAGCGCGCAACTTTGGCTACGGGCATCGCGAAGGCAGTGTGCGGCTATGGAAGATGGATGATGGACATCGGAAGGTCGGTGTGCGAGCATTAATGAGCATTGCGAAGACGTAAAAATCCGGGAAGACAAGTGCGCATGAAAGAGGAGGCCAAAGGTCGAACTTTGGGGGAAGGCTGAGGCAGACCCCTTTGGGGAGGCCGAGGTCGACCCCCTTGGGAAGGTTGAGGCCAACCCTAAGGGGTGGCCAAGGCCGAGGCCATCCCTCAAAGGGGAGGCCAAGGCCACTTCCCTTTTTTGGTGGGTTTCGGGCACGTTGATGGTTGGTGTTTTGGTGGACAACGAGGAGTTGGGTAGTCGAGGCGCGACGAGGGTGTTACCATGAGTTCTGCCAACATAATGAACAAGGTGCCAAAGTCACACACGAGGCGCACGTAGAGAAAAACGCGTGAAAATGGGCATCATGATGGGAGTGGGTGACTTGGGGAAGGCCTAAGGCCAAACCCTGGGGGGAAGGCCAAGGGCGACCCCTTGGGGGAGGCCGAGGCCGACCCCATGACCCCTTATCCCCGGGTGCACCGTCGGCCAATATTTTTAGGTGAAACGGTGTTCGGTAGTCGCGGCGTGATGAGCATGCTACCGTGAGTCACGTTAACGTGAAAGAATTGACGCCAAAGTTGCACACAAGACGTGCGGAGCAAAAAATACACGTGACTTGGGCGTGCACACTTTGCCTGGTTCAATGTGTTGAAAATTTGACGTTGACCACGTCGACGTATCGCACAAAATGGGATCCCTAGTGGGCTCTTGGATGCGACCAGAATAGGTTGAGAATAACTTTTAAACTGACTAGGTCCTTTTGCATGCATGCAGGACGCAATTAGACATATCTACGATTTGGATAACCTAAGATTAGATATCTTTAGATATAGCTCTGCAATATTTAGCTTTCATACCGGCAAACTGCCTACTGTCGAAAAAATGAATTCGATCTTCGTGGTGCGCATTACAGCCTCAAAAATGAGTTACACAAACAAATTTTGGTTCAATTTTGAAAAGAAATTTGTACGTTAAAACTAACCAACTTTCAAGACAATAAATAGAATAAAATGAACTAAAAGAGAAAATTAACTCACCTAAATAAGGAGAGATATGAAAGACAATTTCCAATTTCCCAAGCCACCCATCCCTAGTTACTGATCATTTGTTCATGAGTTCCCTTGAGAGGAAAACGAAAGATGGTGCGGATTAGGTAAGGCACATACTCACATAAATAGGGAGCGGGAGCACTTATTTGTTTTCACTTAGAAGACACCCGTGACCCAACCACTCTTTCATTACCCTTCAATGTAATGCAAGGTTCATTTATTACAGAGTGCAATAGCAACTGTAATAAAGAGGGATTAGGATCCCCTGCTGTAACACATGGTTACAGCAGGGATGCTGTGATCCCAAATGAGAGGGAGAAGAGAGAGAGGTGCTGTGCTGTGATCCCATGTAAACCATGGTTACTCTCTCTCTTCCCTCTCTCTTTCTTCCCCCTCTCTCATTTGGGTGCACAACACCCCTGCTGTAACCATGGGTTACAGCAGGGGATCCTGATCCAATAAAGAGGAACTCAATTTCTGCAACTACTTGTGCAGATATTGATTGCACAGAAAGTGTCACTGCACAATAAAAAAGTGCCACATGGAACCACCCCCAAGAGACTAGAGAGTCTGCAACCTGAAAAATCCTTAGTGCCATGTGCCTGAACGTTGGGTTTGTGTGGCATGGTTCATCAATTTATTAGGGATGGCAATAGGGCGGGTCGGATGCGGATCTGCTAAAATCCAAACCCACCCCGCTAGTCCTTAAACTCTGCCCCGCCCCGCATCGGGTTATGTATGTAAAAAATCATAACTGATCTGATGTGGATGTAAGAAATCTGAACCCCCTCGTTCCGCCCCGTCCTCTCTGTAGCATGCGAAAAAACCCAAAACCAACCTACCCCGCCCCTGCCATAGCCCTGTTCTGCTTGGTTTAGCAAAGCTTGGATTCACGAATTTAATAAGTGATCAAGAGAGAAGGCAGCGACGCCGGTGTAGCGGTCGGCAGAGCCGTAGCGAGATAAGTCCGTGACCGTGCGTAAGAGGTATCGCAAGTTCGTGACCATGCTATCGGAAGATACCGTGCAGTGGAGCTGCCGCAAGGTCGTGGCCGTACGGGGGAGTAGCCGAAAGTTCGTGGCCTTCGGTGAAGAATGGGCAGATCAATAAAGAATGGCCGATTGTCCGTGCGGTGTTACCATCGCAAGACACCGTGCCGTGGAGTGGCTGAAAGTTCGTGGTCGTGTGGTGGAGTGGCCGGAAGTTCGTGGCTGTGCGGTGGCGGAGAGTGGTCAGATCACATGGGAGTTGGGAGTGGCCGTGCGGCGGAGAGTGAGTGAGAAGGGTGAAATATAGGGTTTGCCATAAAGAACATATATATATATATATATATATATATATATATATATATAGTATAGATGGACGGCTAAGATCAACCGATTTATTAGGGTAAGTATATCGGGTCGGGGAGGGTCGGATTGCAGAGAATACCATACTCGACCCTAACCCGCTACGGGTTTTTGAAAAAAAATACCATACCCACTCCATGATCCGGTCAAAGTCAAAATAATCCGCTCCTACTGGATTGGGGCGGGTTGAAAATCTGCGAGTTGAGATTTTTTTGGCATCCCTACAATTTATGTTGCTATTGCAGCTCAATCTTGAGCGAATTTCTTCACCATTGCATATGGGCAAGCGGCTCAACCCGTCCATGTTGGCATGGTTAGGTGCTATCGTGCTATCGTGCTGATGCTGTTGAGATAGTATTGTACAATATATTGTAGGTGGAAGTGGATGTGTTCTTTGTAGTGCAAATGAGGTTGTCCTTAAAAAAATTTGGGATAACTAAAGCAGTGTCCCTGGGGTTAGGATGAAATTACATATGTGTCAATTAGTTCGGATAAATTACACATGTGTCCATTAGTTCGGATAAATTACACTTATGTCCGTTGACCAAACAAAATCTTAAAAAACTTAATAATTTTAATAAAATGACTTTATTGCCCTTAAGTACTAGATTTGGTGGGTGGGAATTGCTTAAGATCGGAGTTTATTCTCTCTCTCTCTTCCCCCACCACCCCGCACAGCACCCTCTTTCCCTCACCCAACCACTGCTGCCCCCACCCTCCCCCCCCACCCAGCCCGTTGCTGCCACCACCCTCACCTTATCCCGCCGATGTTGCCATTTCTTACAACGAGTTTACAGGAACCATTCCGAAGGAGATAGGGAATTGCTCAAGATTGGAGTACCTTTATTTTAATAACAAAGAGTCTAATGGCCAAATTCCTGCTGAATTTGGTAAGCTCTCTTGGTTAAAAGATTTGAGTTTGTGCAATAACAAGCTCTCTGGTCCTATTCCGGAGGAAATTGGAAACCTTTCTTCGCTGGTTGACTTTGTGGCATACACAAACTATCTCACTGGTCCACTGTCTCGTTCACTTGGAAAGCTTAAGAACTTGGTCACTTTTGGGCAGGATAGAATGCAATTTACGGAAGCCTACCAGGAGAGCTAGGTGGCCGTCAGAAATTGGAATATCTTCGTCTTACCTCAAATTTCTGAAGAAGTTGTACATATACAGGAACGGGTTGAATGGGACACTTCCAAGAGAGATCGGAAACATCCCTATGACAACATAAATTGATTTCATTGAGAACTATTTGACAGGAGAAATTCCATCGGAGTTTGGCTGAATAAATGGTCTACGGGGAGGGAAGGGTGCGGCGAAAGCGGGGCAGGGGAGGTGTTGATAGTGTGTGCTTGAAATCCTAATTTGAAAATTAGGGTTGTAAACCTAAATTGAAATCCCTAATTTTCAATTCAGGGTTTCAAAATCTTAAATTTCAAATTAGAGTTTTAAATCTTAATTTTAAAAATTATTCAGTATATACTGTACAAGGATAATATTGTCATTTCGAAAATACGAAATGATGACATCATAAAAAAAATATTTTTTGAATGAAATTCTGATTGATGAATACGGTTAACACATTTAAAAAAAAAATTATCACCGTATGTTACATTTTAAAACTTATTCTCCCTGACTGTAATTTCACCATAACCTCAAAAACACTGCTGTAATTATCCCAAAATTTTTTCATTAGTTTTGAAGTGGAAACATGTAATTTTAAGAAGACATGGAAGGAAATTTTGAAGCGCTCACACCTATATCTGAGCGTTTACAAAGATTTAGATGCAAAAGTTGACTTGACTTGTTGTATTCATCATGCAAATGATATCTCATTACTGTCTGAGTTCAGTTCAATGCAAACATGTATCAAAATTATATACGATGATTCGGCAAAAATAAAAGAAAAGAATCTAATGAAAACGGAAAGTGTAATGACACAATGCATTTGATTATAATCAAATTTTTAGTAGGAATTCATGAGTTTTATTTTGGCCAGAATTCGTGATGCATTCTTTGTGGTGAAAATTTTGAATCTCACAATCTTACGTAACAATAAACATGAATTTTTTATATTATTAGAAAGGAAAGACTATTTTCATCACCCCTATTATGCTAATTCAACTCTTGTTTGTGGCCAAAAGGTCAATAATTGTCGCCAAAGTACATCTTTAGTGACTAAACGAATAGATTTTACGCTGCTTATAAAACAACCATGCAATGTGTTGTAAATTTTCATCTTGTACTCTATTTTCAACATCCATGAACTTGTTAGAGTGTAGTTGATGGATAACTCTTTTAATAAGATGGCAATCTTGCCAAGTGATTTCGCATTGACAATCTTATCATCATGCACGCCAAAGTTAACAATCTAATCTATCAGAAAATAAATTCGTGTTGCACTCCATAGTCCATAGCCACCACCAACTATGATACTGAATTTGGTGTACTTAGATGGTTTTTCGGTTGCAACTTCAACGGCAGTTATGCTGCATATACTAAACATTACTCTCTCCGTTTCTTAATATTCGATCACTTTTTATTTTGCAGGTAAATTAATGGTTTACGTTATATATCGTGTGTGCTTTTTTCATTTTACCTTTTAAAGAGAGGGGGAAGAGAGTGGGTCAGGAGAGAGAAAATTAGTTGGTAGAGTGTTTAATGTGGAGAGAGAAATAAAATAAAAAAGTGTAAAGTGGTGGGTCAGGAAAGAGAAAATGAGTCACTAGAGAGTTAAATGAAGAAAAAGAAATATAATTTTAAAAGTATAAAATGGTAAATATGTAAAAATACCTACAGAATCTTTCTTAATGTGGAAGTGATCAATTTTGTGGGACCACCCGAAAAGGAAATACGATCAAATTTTAAGGGACGGAAGGAGTATTTGTTTGATTAGTTTTAGGGCTAATTATACATATGTCCCTGAGGTTTGGGGGTAATTACACTCAAGGACACAAAGTTTCAAAATGTAACACTTATGTCTATCGACAAACGGAACCCTAAAAATCTTAACGGTTTTAATGAAAAGACTGTATTGCCCCTGAGTTAGAACCTTATTTTTTTTTAATGCCATTACTTCATTAAAAAAAAGACTTTTTATTTCATCTTTACTTTACTCTTAACCCCCCCCCCCCCGCCCCTCATCTGCAGCCCCCTTCCCCGTCACCCACCCACACATTCTTCCTCCCCTTCCCCGGCGCCGCACCCCACCTGCCTCCCCCTTCCCCGTCACCCACCAGCCCCTTCTTCCTCCCCTTCCCCAGCGCCGCACCCCATCTGCCTCCCCCTTCCTGGCCACCAAGACTTCCCTTCGCCCACCCATTCGGCAGCCACCTCTGTTAGACCACGCCCCCTCCCTTAACCAACCCCGTCGCAATGCCGCAGAGTCGGAGGTTGGTCTTAACCGTGGTGGTCAAACAGGATGAAACCCGAAGTCGTGGTGGTTGTAAAATTCCAGATCTGCTTGTGTCGTTCTAGAACCATTTTTTCCGATGTGGTCGGCAACGATGGTCGTCATCCGGCGACCGGTGGATCTGGTCGACGGGTTAGATCTTAATCGTGGCCTCAACCAACCCCGCGCAACGCCACAGCATCGGAGGTTGGTCTTAACCGTGGTGGTCAAACAGGATGAAACCCGATCTGCTTGTGTCGTTCTAGAACCATTTTTTCCGATGTGGTCGGCGACGATGGTCGTCATCCGGCAACCGGTGGATTTGGTCGACGGGTTAGATCTTAATCGTGGCCTCAACCAACCCCGCGCAACGCCACAGCGTCGGAGGTTGGTCTTAACCGTGGCCTGGTTTGCTGCGGGTTAGATCTGGTCGACGACGATGGTCGTCCTCCGGCCGTCTTCTTCACTGGACCTGTTGTGCTGTAAACGAAATGGCCTGTGTTTCCGACGACCGATTCAGCAAAAATTTACTTTTGTAAATTGTTAGATTTTATAAATGTTACAATCAGTACCTCAGGAAGGTGAAAAATTGTTGAATTTTATGGACATGCAACGAATGTAAGATCATAAATTAGGGATTAATTTGAGAATTAGTGTTTGTAAACTCTAATTTAAAAATCTTAATTTTTAAATTAGAGTTTCAAAATCTTAAAGAATTAAGATTTGTTATCCTAATTTAAAATTTATAAAAATTATTCAAGATATATTGTACAGGGGCAGTATTGGCATTTTTAAAATACAAAATGATGAACAGTATATTTTTTGGATGGAACCCTAACGGATGGACACGGGTGATACATTTGAAACATTTTTGGTCACGGAATGTTACATTTTAAAACTTTGTGTCCTTGAGTGTAATTACCCCCTAACCTCAGGGACATAGGTGTAATTAGCCCTTAGTTTTATTTAGGCACCTGATTTACGATCGACTTTAAGACTGCCTGCAATTACTGCTAAGCCTATGTGCAATGCACACTACCCAGCCATGGTGACACTAGAAACATGCAATAAGCTAGCCTCATAAGTCATCATTACAAGCCCAAATATTGGAGCTAAGACAAAAGGTAAGCAGGATTTTATGGTAAGTAGCCTTGGCAGACATGTATACCCGCCAAATACGGGTAAAATCCGTTCGGGTCCGGGTAAGGACGGGTTTGATATATTTTACCCGAATTTTTCTGGATAGACTTTTTGAGGATCCGTACCCAACCCTTACGGTATTATCCGCGGGTAATAAATTAATTTTTATATTTTTTAAAACAAATGTTCTTCATTTTTCAAATGTTTTCTCCTTTCTTCCATCTTTTATTACACAAATAGAACCTCAAAATTTCACATAACAATCTCCATTAAGATCCATTACACAACAATCACCACAAGACTGAAGATCAAGATTCTTCAATAAACAAAATAAAACACAAGAAATTTCAAGATCGATAGAACTGGCTAGCGACGGTGAACTTTAGATCTGGTCGGTGACGGACAACATAGATCTGGTTGGCGACGGACAACATAGATCTGGTCGGTGAAGGAGAGAAGAACGACGCCACTGTGGTCGGTCAGACGGTCACCTACTCGAACAGTGACTGCGGTGACGGATTGACGATGGGTGGAGTTGTGATAGATCCGTGAGAGTGAGGGGGAAGAAGAAGTGATGGGTGGCGGTAGATCTCTACGAGTGGGACGACAGCAGCACAGAGGCAGAGAAGAAGGGGAGACCGTAGAGGCAGATAAGAAGAAGGGTCTGAGTAAAGTAGAAAAATGAAAGTGATGGGTTATTGGCTTAGGGCACACTTGTTTGTTTATATATTCTTTAAAAAACGGGTAAGCCGGGTAACCCGTCACCCGACCCGGACCGACCCAAAAATTACGGGTCGATTCGGGTACTGGTCTATTTTCAACGGATAGCATATATATATATACACACACACACACACACATATATATATATATATATATATGTGTGTGTGTGTGTGTGTATATACCCGTAGCCGGGATTTTTGACAGGATATGGGTCGACTCGCGGGTACGGACAGAAAATTGCGAGGTCCGATGATAAGCCAACAACAAAAGTATGTTATGAATATGGTTAGTTACTCAATACGAGCTACAGACGTCCTCATAAGACTGTTCATCGGCAAGAGTAGTAGTACTAGTTAGACTCATTCAACAGAAGCACAAACAGCACTGCAGCAGTAGTCATAGAAGCTTAATGACCTTCAAATGGAACTGGGACGGACTCAAAAAACACATCTCATATCTTTATTATATTGTCAACTTTCTTGGGCTTAATTAAGACTAGAACTATCTGTAGTCCACAAACAAAATAGGCGCGGACCATACACTGGAATAATTGCTGACCTCCTCTAGCCCGCTAGAATGCTCAATTTCACTCTCAGTATTGCCGTTTACTCACAGTATTTTGTCTCAAAAATTGATATTCTCACTGCAGAATTGAACCGACTCACTTTATTATGTCTTAGAAGAACAAGAACAATTTGGAGCGTCTAGTTCAATTTGAGGTTGGGATCATCAGTTGTTTTATGTTTTTAAGCCTAGTGATTATGAAGGCATTGTTTATGACTCTCACTATATTACGTCTCAAACCGCTAATAGATGTTGTCATCATATTGTAGAGCCGAGATGTCACCCATAGTGACCCGTGACTGTCGTTTACGAGCTGCAGGTGCAACGAGGAGATTAGTTGAACCTTAGAACTTTTTTCTCTCTTTTTGAGGTTTATTATCTCTCTCTCCATCTGTTTTGTTTTTGGGTTGACAGCAACCACAAACAGTGGCATATGAGGCTAGCTGGGCCTGGGCCTTCCTTAGCCTTGCAAAATTGTAGTGCTCTTCTGGTCTCTGATGGACATGAGTACGTGACCTATCTTATAATGGGCCATCTGCTATCAAAAGAAGAATTGCACCCGATATATAAGGGCCTAAGGTGAATTTCACGTAATTTTCTACGAAATGGGCTCCACCCAAGGTTACACATTTGGTCTTTCTTACAAATTTCAATTAGTATATTTTTCCTTCTGGCATCTTCTATTACCAATTAAGGGAATTTTGGTTATTACACACCCACACACACATACACATTCTATGTTGTACCGATGAATTATTTTTCATTAAAAGATAAAAAGAGTCCAACTAAAAATTATTTCTTCGTCAAGTGAAGCCACAAAAAGTAGAGTGCGGCTATTAAAAATTTATCTCTTTTAGACAAACAAGTAAAATGGGTGAGAATAGGCCAACATTAGTCTTTGTACTTTTTTACTTTGGCCCCTACTAAGCATAATTTCTGGTTCCACCATGACTAAAAAGTTTAAAGTCCAAACTTTTCTCTAAGCTCAAGCCATGTGTCATCCGAAGTTCTAGCTGAAACCTACCCCAGATTGTATGCCCTTAATTGGGTTCTCCAATTACATATATATATATATATATATATATATATATATATATATATATATATATATATATATATATATATATATATATTGCGTGCTAAACTTTTTTTTTAATGAGTTGATTTATCCTCACTGGTCATCCTATTGACAATTTGCAGTAATGGGCCTAAAGATTCAAAATACTACCGCCACTATCGTATATATAATTCTGCTACATGGTATGAGACTTCTATATGTGTACTACTTACGTCGCATCTTCAGTTTATGTAGAGGAAGTCAGATCACTAGCAAATTTTACTTGGAACGTACGAACAGATGTGCTTCAAAACTGTGTGCATGACATTATGCTGTAAAGAGGTAATTGTAAGTATTGTTTGATGAATCTTGGTATGTCAAAATTTCTAACGCCATATGTGGACTTTGACAAAATTTTGTATTATTTTTTTTTCTATCAATATCATTAACCTATTTTATCAAAAAAAAAAAAGGTAGAAACAATAAGTTCAATAGCATATACCATTACATACGATCATGGTTTAGATGATTTTCGATCTATTCTTGTATAATGGACAATGTTTAGCTCCCAGTATTTTATGTTTCTTGTCTGTAATATACGATTGCAACCTTTTATATGGCCAGAACAGATTATTATATATAATATTTCTCCTCTTAATCAAAGAAATAGTATATACCATTACGTCCTTTTCTTTGTTACAAAGCAACTAGCCAAAATAATGTGTTTTTACTTTCGGTCTCTACATATAAAAGTCAAACCATATGTGGCGATAATGTCTAGACAGCAACCGTCAAAATTCACTGCTTCGTTTCTCTACACGCAACATGTCGGTGTCGCAGCACGCCATGAAAGATAATCGACCAATCCCAGATTAGGCTTACGTTAATGGCCTCTTAGTCTTAATGAGGGGCCATATTATTGGAGTTTTTTTCTCTGTGAAAGTCTAATAGGCTTGCTTCGTCCATGAAATTGCCTCATAAAGTAGGTGTTTAGTCAGCTTTATTAACCCAAACTTTACGCCACATATCTTCCCGATTAGTAGTATTATATTATTATCTTATCTTGATCTGGACCCACATCTTAGAACCCTACCTCTGTAACATCTGAAAATGTGGCCAAAATTTGAGACCAACAGGTTGGCTAATTAATAGTAATATATTCAAACGTGTGTCCCGAAAAATTAGCTATTTTCTGGTATGGATTTCTAAAAATAACAACCATTGCTGATTACGGTACTTTTGATTTATCAGAAGAGACGTCGAAGAAGTTTTAGGTCCTGTCGATAAAGGATTGTTTTGACTATAGCAATTTTTAGTACAATATGGTACCGTCGCCATATGACATTAGTAACAATTTTTTAGTACTTGTCATATGTTATAACCGCTACGAATATGTAGTTATGAGTCCTCCGTCATGATATTTAATTAACACCGCCTGATTAAGTGTAGATGGCCTTTTAATGACCATAGAGATCAAATCACTTTCCCTGTCAGACTATAATTTCAGGGGACCGGAAAAAGAAATTTGGGATAGGGGTTGCATCCCCAAATTGAAAGGGAGCTTGCTTATTTCCTCAGTAAATAAGCCTCTTCTATTTAGCTGACAAAATTATTTATATATTTGGTATTATTGGCCAACTCATGTGCTATACAATCTTGTCCGTCATACTAAGCTAAATTCACAATTGTTTGCAACTTTGATAACCGTTACTGAATTTCTTTTGAACATCCAGATATGAACCGAGATATGAATCTGGAAGAACCCATCTAACATTTGTTTAGGTTATTGAAAGATTATTTTTCTTTTTGATTTGTCAATAGAGAAGCAAGTGTCAAAGAAATTTTAGGTCGTGTTAATCGAATTGAATATTACTTTTACTATCGCAACGTTAGTACAATATGGTGCCTTAGCCATGCGGCATCGATAGCGATTTTTGAATATTTGTCATATGATATAACCGCTATAAGAATTAGAATATGTAGTTATACGTGTCCCTCGCCATGATAACTAATCAAATAAGACCGGTTGAATAACTGGAGACGACTTTTTGATAAGCATAGAGGGCAAATCTCGTTTCCCAGTTAGAGTTCTGTTTAGGGACCAGAAAAAGAAGTTTGGGATGGGGATTGACTAACCACATTGAAAGGGAGCTTGTTTATTTCTTGAGTAAGTAAGCGGTTTTATTGTTCAAGTTGGGGTTTACATATTTCAAGACGATGACATTAAGAACTGTCGTGCCTCTTCTAGTCCGGTGATAAAATTATTTGCATATTTTTAATATTCTTAGCCAACTTACTCACGTGCTACACATCTCTATGTTCATCGTACCTGAGCAAAGTTCACAATTATTTACAATTTTTTTTATTTAAGTGTTACTCCGAATGTAACATGATTGATGATCTTCCCAATGAAAGAATAATTTCTCTCATGGCTGTGTAGTGCTTCTACAACATTTGATGCATGACCCTCGGTTTGCACGTTTTTATGCTAGACGATCAACAAAGTCAAGAAGATGGGGCGGGTGCCAAGAGATTCGTAACCTTAGCTAAGTTCGTCTAATTAATTACTTTGGCTTCTCTATTAGCTCTATACATGTATATATGTCCATTGTCCGTGCTGTGAATGATTTATCCATCCAAAAGAGATGGATATTTCGTGGTCACAAGCATTCAGCTAACATCTAGTTCTAGTCTTCTGGGTTAAGAGCGTCTGAATTCTAGCCTCTCCGTTTGCACAGCGTTATCAGTGTTTTCCTATTCTTCCTTAGATAATGGGCCTTTGTACTGTCTTCCACGCTAAGAGGCCATTTGAGATTGATTCTCAAAAGTAGATTTTGATTAAATCTGAATTAGTTTCTAAAATCAACTTTAATCCATTTTAAGCATAACACATTAAAGGTTATCGAATGTGTTTGGATAAAAAGGGATTAAAGTAAGTTTCGCGTGACAAATTACTATATAGTGTATTCAAATTGAAAATGAGTATTTAATGTATATGTATATGTGAGGATATTTTGGTAATCTTTTGGTCAAACCTGATTTTTCATAAACTGATTAAATCAAAATCAAAGAAAATAAGGATTCTAGATTTTAATCAATTTTGAGTACATTAGAACAGATTTAATCAATTTACTTTCTTTTGCCAAATATTTTAAACCTAATTTAATCTAAATTTAATCAGATTTGATCATTTCAAAAACAATTCCAAACACCTTCCGAAGGACTTTGGATCCCTCCATTATTGCCATGATGATTTGGCAAAGACACGCATTCAGACAGTCTATAAGAGAGAAAGGACGACCTGAAGTTCGTGACCGAACGTTTTGCACATGGCCCTTCTCACAAGACTTAATCGTACGTAATGCGTATGCGCACAGTAACCTGTGTTATTTCATGAAAGGTATTCATATATGATATTTAGCACAAATATTTCAAACCTGTTTTAATTTAGATTATATGTAACCATTATAAGAACAATCTCAATAACATCTGAAAATGACTTTGGATCCCTCCATCATTGCCATGATGATGATGATTTGGCAAGGATAAGCATTCATACAGTGCATAAGGAAGAAAGGACGATATGGAGTCTATGGCTGAATGCCTGGCACATGCCACATGGCCCTTCTCACAAGTCCTAGTCATACATCTGCTGGGAAGCAGACATTTATGTCTGACAAGCCGACGTGGGGCTGGTCTTGGCTCTTCCTAACGAGGATGAACATGTTAGGACCAGATAAGCCATTTTCATTTTAATAATAATAATAATGTCCTTGAGAAGATGATAAAGTAAAATATAGACCTCAGAAATGGGAGTCTTGTTCTTATTATTTTTTTTTTTGGTCCAACGAAAATTTCATTAACAAAACATCAAACGTACAACCTAAGAGAGCACAAACAAATATTTAGCTCTGAAAATAAGTACAAAAAGTATAACAAAAAAAGAACAAGCAAAAACTTGGCCCTGAAATTTAAACCGGCCAACATGGCCTTGACAGAAAGGTCAACATGACCTTGTTCTTATTGGTCGTTTGGTGGGGGATCCCTGCATTTATTTACCTAACAAAGATGCAGTCCTTGGTGAAATGAAAGTCAGTATAACCTATAATGCAACATTGCATAATTGGACTTATATTTTCTATAGGGATTCCACATTATTTTCAAATATGATATCCTACATATCATATGCAAGCTCTTCTGAGAAATGTTCCATGGAACACCAAAGTTTACCTCTTATGATTTTTTTAATTTCAGTCTTCGTACCTGCTCACGTTGCCACAAGAGGTATAATAATTAATCAATCAATATTAACGTATATGAACATATAAAAGAAGAGTTTCTCTCAGCAATTTTATTAGGTACCTGCTTTTATTCTCAACTCTCTAGTAAAGTCTCAACTTATATTAATGACGAAATTACTGACGCAAAATCAATGCTCCCAATATTAGTCACTGCAAAAACATCAGTCTTTATTTTATTTTTTTCGGTTGAGATCTAGATATGCAAAGAGGTACAAGTTACAATAAACGATCCCAACGCCGAAGGAATAAAAACATACATCTAACCTACGAAAGGAAATAGCACCACAATAACCAAAATACTTGCCCAAGTGAAGATCCTCTCAATAGGATCAAAAAGTCTGAGGGCCACTCCCAATTGATAGACGAGGTACCTGGGCTTGCTGTCTTATGCAATAGTTTGGCCTCACTCGTTGAGAACATCTGGATCTACAGCAATTTTGTATTTTCTCGCTAAAGAGGGAGTTACAACTTTGCTATAAACTTGGTTCGAGCCAAAATTTATCGTAACTTTAGTCGATAGGAAAACCTCGTTTGGACTAGACAAGGCATAGGCGTTGGGGTCATGGAGTAATGCAGAACTCCAACAACCTATGGAGAAGATGAGATAAAATATCGAGCTCAGAGATGGGAGTCTTGTTCGCCGTTTATAATTGATATTGGTCGGATGGTAGGGATCCCTGCATTTACCTAATAAAGATGCAGTTGTTGGGAAATGAAAATCGCATAATCTATAATGCAACATTGCATTATTAGGGTTACTATTTCTTCTATCGCTATTCAGATACTTTTAAATATGATATCCTCCATTATGTATCATATGCAACCTCTTAACAGAAATGTTTCATGGAACACCAATGTGTACTTATTCTGATTCTTTTCATTCTTCTCACCTGCCTAATATTTAATTAATAACTACAACTGAGGAGTTCACAACAATATGACTGATCTGCAGCGTATAAAATTGTCAACAAAAAGAACTAGTTTCCTGAGAAGTTGTTAGTTAGCTTTACACATTTCAGATTAGATGCATGAGCAATTTGTGGAGTCTAATGAAAATTTAACAGTTGAAAGACGTGATAACATGTTTCTAGCTGTTTGGTAAGTTGAAGGAATAGTATTAACACAAGCAATAAAAACATATTCATGTTACTAGTTTGTGGAGCGGCTAGCAAAAGTAGAAGGGAAAGCATGAAAGTAACAAATTTCTCACATGTACATATAGATATAGATATTGATAAAACAACAATTTTGTTCATTTAGATCTCGAGTAGATCATCAAGAAATATGGTGCATCTTCCAACCAAGAAATTACATTCCTAAGTAGCTCACTAATCACCCTTTTTTCGGTTTATCGAACCAACTAATTCTAGTACAAGACCGTGAAAACCCCTTGAGAAACGTTTTGCATCTGCTAGAATATCGCCAAGTGAAGAAAAGTTGACATTTTAAAGCAGCCATAATGGTTGATGGGTAACCTTCAAGATGAATACTCCATAGCCACAATCAAAGGTAAAAGTTTCGGTGCTGCTGAGGCCCCGCTAACGCTGGGTCAAAAGTTCCTTTTACCTTTATCTTAGATTTTGAGAGTAAGAATGCAAAAATACGAAGAGAAAGAGGGACCAAGATTAAAGTTGTGGGAAATAGCATTTATATAATTAAAAGAGCTTGATGACTTAACTCAAACCTTCAAGCGGTAATACAGGTTTGGTTACGAACAACATATTTCTCGTATACATTGCTAGTGGCAGAGTCCTGTACACGGGACGAGCACCTAATTGACAAAAGGATAAAAAAAAAATCTAAGCCTAACTATTGTGATAATATATTAAACTCAAGAAACAAACAGCTCAAACGAGTGTAGATTGAATGGACATGAGTAAATTACCCACAAGTTTATGAATGAACATGAGTAAATTATCCACAAGTTTATACACTCATTTCCGACCTCTAGTAAATTGAAGGGTAACTGCAAAATAATGTGCCAATTTAATTTTACATTATACACATAACTATATCTTACTGGATCAAAATAGACTTCTTAAATCGAACACATGATCCGTCCGCAAGTATAAAAGAGTGAAGAGATCAAAGGACAATCTTATACTCCGTAATAAATGGATGAAATATATTTAAGCGTCTAAGTCCATTCCCTACAACATGCATCCTTCCAACTACCACTTTAAAAACCATCCATCAGCCACACTTGTTCCCCCTTGTTCCCCCATCCCAACCCCCCCCACCCCCCCCCCCTCCCCTCCCCTCCCCTCCCCCTGTCTCTCATTTGGAGATCACCATCTACCACTATTTGTGAAGGGATGGTGTAATTTCAAACCCACTTCTTTTGAAATTTTAAGGGGTTTGCCGTTCTATAGATGTGGCTGACTTTTGAGGACTAACAGAGATACCATTGCCCAAGACTTTTTGTCTATTTTACTTAGGCTTAAGTCTTTTCTTATTGTACTTCACAAAGATTAAAAGGAAAAATACCTTTTGACGTGTGTAACCGTGTTTTGTCACCATTGTAATTACATATAAATAAATATTATCATTACAAATTCAAATCTACTTTCTATTATTTGGATATTTATCATTTTCTAACATATTTCTAATGTCAAAAATAAATGGAGAGAATTTAAAAAAAACTAATAATATGTCCAAAGTAACTTTCGTATCTTCCAAAGCAAACTATGATAACATTAAACAAATAAAATATTTTCAAAACGCCAATGCAGGACATGAAAGGATAACAAGGATACAAAGATGAGAAGCTTGATAATTTGGCCTGCCAGATCCTACTAAGTTTGAACCAAATAAAGACAAAGGGTAGTAGAACACAAAAGAAAATGAAAAAGTAGCCTCGTTGTATAGTACTCCTTCCGTCCCATATAAATTGATCACATTTCGCTTAACACGTATATAAAAATTTAGGTCATATATTGTGTATTTTTCATTTTACCCTTTACACAGAGAGGGGGAAGAAAGTGGGCTAGAAGAGAGAAAATTAGTTGGTGGAGTATTAAATGTAGAGAGAAAAATAGAATAAAAAAGTGTAAAAAAGTGGGTCAGGAGAGAGAAAATTAGTTGGTGAAAAGTTACATGTAAATAGAGAAATAGCATAAAGAAAGTGTAAAAATGGAAAATATAAAAAAAAAACACTTTAAGAATATTTTTTAATTTGAAAAGTAAGTAATTTTTGGGGAATGGCCCATAAAGAAAATATGATCAATTTATGTGGGACGGAGGGAGTATATTAGAATCTACACGATAATTACTTCCATTCCATACTATTTCTCGAAAGAAAAACATTAAACTTAAATAAAATCAAAACTAAGCTCTATATTATGGAGTACAAATTAACTTGGCACATGATGAATTCATACCTTCAAAATAATAATACTTCATCTGATAAAAAAAATTGATACATGATAATTCCATTTTAAAAGTAAAACTATGGCTCTAAGTCAAGACTATTCACGTAAGACACAATAGGGAATTTTCTTTAGTTTTAAGTAGGACTATCGATTGTCCAAAACTCTTAAATAGGAAGCTGGGTTCCTCTCCGATACTGCATACCAGCAGTACGTCACTTAAAATGTTCCCTTTGCCCCTAAAAAACCTATTAATTAGTGACGATATGATGAATTTACCTTTTCACGATAATTAGAAAGCTACGCCGCCATAGTTACCGCAAAGGATTCAGATCATAAAATATTCGTACAAGTTTTCACCACTTTTTACATTTCCTTCCAGAGAGAGTGTTTAAGGGTTAGATTTTTTTGGGTAATGGGAAAGGAAAAGAAGCACATAGATGGTTTGTGCAACCACATTCATCTTAGTTTTAACTTTTGTTCTTAGCACAACTAGTTCTTGATGATACTGCAGCTGTTCCTGCAAAACTTAAATAATTCTGTGAACAATGAAAGAAAGCCTAAAAGTTGTGATGTATCCAGATGCCTTTGCAGCAACATTCATGTTATAAGGTACTGGAATCTTACCCCCAGACCAATTCATATGAGATAGAGCAGTGTCTTTACCAAAACAAAAATGATTAAAAAAACAATTAGAGCATTTTCAAATCAAAATCCAGTAGATACTAGATATAGGACGTACCTAGATGCATTGTGCAACCACATGCATTTTTATCTTATTGTTTGAATTGTTGATTCTATATATGCCATTATTATAAAACATTAATTCAGACTCCAACTTGATAATTTGTGACGAAATGGAGACGATGAATCTAGATCTTTTTTGCAACCACGTTCTTGTTTATACTATTGTTGAGAAATACATCTAGCTACTTTTTTGTAGCTCATTCAGTAATAATTGACGATGAGTAGGGTCAAATATATAAGGTTCTTTTGCAATTCTTCTTTGCTTCTTCTTCCATAATAAGTTTAGGCCAACGAAGGGAAAAAGTTTAATAATGTACAACATCAACAACGTTAACAAAGACAAAGACAAAGACGGGAACATCATCTTTCCCGAAATCTTACTTAAGCAAATAATTTAAGGATGATATCCTCACTTTCCTCGTGTTATCATTGTGTTGTATGCATGTGTAAGTTTAGTAAGCAGACAAAACAATACAAAAGTAAAACTTAACCATATGTGCTTATTATCCCCTCGTAAATTGAAATGTAGAATATTTATGTGTGAGGTGATAATCGGGCAAATATGAATATCGTTCAATTAGGGTCCAAATAATATTTATTGTGTGAAGGTAAGCTCTCTTGCTATTAAAGGACAAAAAGATGACCAATAAAAAAAAGTTTTACATTTCTAAATTACCTTTCCAATTAAGATGTTCTTAACTCACTGCCTTCCCTCTCCAACACTATCATTGTTGTCCCTTGCTCTCAAATGGTATACGTTACTTGGTTCAAGTACAAGAGTGTCAATTTGGCGATAAAAAACGATGTAGACCATTGCCGAAACGTTTGCCTTTTTGGCTAAGAGCTTTGCTCACAAGGAGAAGTCGGATAAGGATCTTGCAGACTTCTTGTAGTTGCTTTAGCGATGCTCTAATGTCACCAGAGTAATTTGTTGCCATTATTAGAGCTTGTAGCGACAATTGTTCGTCATCAAAATATATTCAGCGTCACTTCTGATCACAGTACCTCTGTTGTACAACAGAAACTCCTAAACATACATAGAAATAAACAAAAAGACAGAAGACAAATGCAGCTATGGGATATTCTTAACTTTTTAAGATACCAGATCTTCGTGCATTAGAAGAAATTTTAAACAAGATTAAACTGTATCAGAAAAAATGAGACACGAAATTCGTAAGCTAAATTCATCATCCAAACTATTTCAACTCTTATCAAAGCAATAGTTAATTCGGAGCGACCGAACAAATTATTCACAAAATTTTATCACGTTTAACAGGAATCATATAATAATCGGGCTTGCAAGGGTTCAATGCTGAGTCAGCATGTGATATTCGGAATGGATAAACCCTCGTCGCGATTTTCCCAATAAACAAAACAAAGCTAAAAACCAGCAAGTCATATCACAGCACGTGGCAATTCGTATGAGGGGCCTGAGAATATTCCGTGTATTTTATTTGGTTTATGCGTCATCCGGATCATAATCGATGAACAAAGGAGAAAGAAAAGAAACGACGCCGATAGTTGTGGGGGCCACAAGAAAACTAGTATAAGAAGGAGGCTAGGGAAGCGGTACTATCCCCACATTCATTCACCACGGACACACACACACACACACACACACACACTGCATGGTGTTATACGTGTAGCTCTGCCACCGGTACCACTTGCACAGAGATTTCTCTTTCTTCTTCCTCAAATTTTCTCTGCCCCCACTTGTTTTCTCAACCATTTTATCTCCGCCAAAATTTCCTTATCCGTTGCAAGATTACTTGTGTCGAAAATAATTAGCAGTCATGTGTGGGATACTAGCGGTTTTGGGTTGCTCTGATGATTCCCAGGCCAAAAGGGTCCGCGTGCTCGAGCTATCTCGCAGGCAATTTTCCTTGATCCCACCATATTAGCTTCATTCTCTTCTTGCTTTATCATGGGTGTTTTATATATCTTTACCTGACCTTCCTTCTTCTTTGGGTTTTTTTTGGTCTTTGTTACATTTTGACTGTCGCTGATACAATTTTGATTATTTCAGTTTTTCTATGCATAACAAGGGAATGGTGAATGGAGGTTTAAGTCCCACATGGGTGGGGTGGAGTGTGGAAGAAGTGGGGGTGGTGGGTGTTGATGGGGGTCTGATGACCTAATAATATAGCAACATGTATTCTGCTAGTAAGGGACTTAAATAAATCAGTAATTTGGTCTATTGTAACAGCAGCATCATGTGATTAAGGATCTTTGAAGTGGTTTTTTTAGTTGTCGCCAAAGGTGGCAACCAAACATTTTAGCAAGTAGGAACCGGAAATTATAGCACAAAGTTCTTGATGCAGCGGAGAACATAGTTGATTTATTCCTTGGGACAATCAACGTTAATATGGATGACCGAATGATCAATTCCCACCTTAAATATAGAAATTAACTAAAATATTACTATAATCTGCGGGACCCAATTTTACAAAATTACTTTTTTTCGAAGCAGTTGGTTTAGCTATCATCTAATGACAATCTATTTTATTGTTTTTCTACCATTTTGGGGATCAAGTAAGCTTGGGATGTTTAGTTTGATCTAACAACTGAATGGCGACTAAGTGACTTAAGGGTGGACAATTATTTGATTTGTTGTGTATCATATATGGACCAACTGAGCTAGACTGAACTGTCTTTATATTGATGGATTAGATTGAAGCACCGTGGTCCTGATTGGAGTGGCTTATACCAGCATGGTGACTGTTATTTGGCACATCAGCGGCTAGCGATTATTGATCCTGCTTCTGGTGATCAACCTCTCTATAACGAGGACCAGAAGATTGTCGTGACGGTTAGACATCTGCCAACATGTTTTCACTCAGTGAATTCTTGTTAAGCTACTTGAATTTATTGTTGAGTTTGACTATATGGCAAAAAAAATTAAGTTTTGTAAATACCTGCGTGTTAAAATCCAGGTAAATGGAGAAATCTACAACCATGAGGAACTCAGGAAGCGCTTGCCTGATCACAAATTCCGAACTGGAAGTGATTGTGATGTTATTGCACATCTTGTGAGTATTGTCACTAGAGAATTTTTTATGTTCTTCTAATACGTTAAAAAAGTCGGTAGCTCTTTGGTTACTGTTTCCTTGATTTTACAGATGTATTTAGAGTTTTTCTTTAGAAAATGAGAGAACTAACTCTCGACTTTATTTTCTTTAGTATGAAGAGTTTGGAGAAAACTTTCTGGACATGTTGGATGGAATGTTTTCCTTCGTGTTACTGGATACTCGCGACAACAGCTTCATTGTTGCTCGTGATGCCATTGGGATCACTTCCCTCTATATTGGTTGGGGACTTGATGGTAATATCTCATTCGATCATGTCTACAAGTTGAATCTCTTACTGTTGCTATATAGGGGTATAACTGATTTGTTTGTTTATGTATCTCCAGGCTCAATTTGGATTTCTTCTGAACTGAAAGGCTTGAATGATGACTGCGAACATTTTGAGGCCTTTCCACCTGGGCACTTGTACTCTAGCAAAGCAGGTGGCCTTAGAAGATGGTACAACCCTCTTTGGTTCTCTGAAGCTGTACCATCAACTCCATATGACCCCCTTGTTCTGAGGCGTGCTTTCGAAAGTGTGAGGCTTGTGAATCTTTTTTTTGGGTGATCAGGAGCTAGTCTATACAATATAATCTAGCCTAACAGTCTTCTAACAGATAGCTAACCTGCGGTTGGAAACTTGGAATATGTGCAGGCTGTAATTAAAAGGCTAATGACTGATGTACCTTTTGGAGTTCTGTTATCTGGAGGCCTTGATTCATCATTGGTTGCGTCCATCACGGCACGCCACTTGGCCGGTACAAGGGCTGCCAAGCAATGGGGAGCACAACTTCATTCCTTCTGTGTTGGCCTTGAGGTCAGTGTGAGCAGCTTTAATTTTAAAGTAAATATGGCTTAGATTGAGCTTCTATCTTTACACTGATCTTCATGAACTGAGCAGGGGTCACCAGATCTGAAGGCTGCAAAAGAAGTTGCTGATTATTTGGGCACCGTTCACCATGAGTTTCACTTCACTGTTCAGGTATACACAAAACGATAACCTTCCAAGCACAGATATTATCTGCCTCGTTGGTTAGTTGGTCTTTGCTTTCTGCCTTTTTCGTCATGCTAACGTAGCAATAAACATTTGTTTGGCCTTGTGGCAGGATGGCATTGATGCCATTGAAGATGTTATTCACCATATCGAAACTTACGATGTGACAACCATCAGAGCTAGCACACCTATGTTCCTTATGTCCCGGAAAATCAAGTCACTCGGAGTAAAGATGGTGATTTCTGGTGAAGGGTCTGATGAGATTTTTGGTGGGTACCTGTACTTCCACAAAGCGCCCAACAAGGAAGAGTTCCACCGGGAAACATGTCACAAGGTTGTAGATAGACTTCGTCTTGCTTTCTTCTTGTTTAGGAGGTTTACTGATGATCGATCATATCAATATCTAATCTTGTATATATGCAGATAAAGGCCCTCCACCAATATGATTGCTTGAGAGCAAACAAATCAACGTCTGCATGGGGCTTAGAAGCTCGAGTTCCTTTTCTAGATAAAGAATTCATTAACATTGCAATGAATATTGACCCTGAGTGGAAGATGGTAAGTTTTGATAATCAGTTGAGATCCTTTAATTTACGCAGATCTGCACTTGCAGTTAAGCAGATCTTGTACATCTAATTTGTAATCTGGACCCATTACAGATTAAACGGGATGAAGGGCGTATTGAGAAGTGGATTCTTAGGAGGGCTTTTGATGATGAGGAGCACCCCTATCTGCCTAAGGTCTATTTGTTTACCTTTTGTTCAATTCTTGCAATGTAACATTTACTAGTCAGACTTAACGCCTTTCTGATGTGGTGCAGCATATTCTGTACAGACAGAAAGAGCAATTCAGTGATGGTGTCGGCTATAGTTGGATTGATGGGCTTAAAGCCCACGCTGAACAGCATGTAAATAACTTCCTCCCCCCCCCGCCCCCCCTCTGAATAAATAAAGAATTGCGTCTTTGGTGCTTCCCTTTACATAAAAGGAGACGTTTGATGAATGTCTAACTTTTACTTTCAGGTGACTGATAAGATGATGCTTAATGCTTCGCATATCTTCCCACATAATACCCCAACGTCAAAGGAAGCCTATTATTACAGAATGATTTTTGAGAGATTCTTCCCACAGGTGCTTTCTTAACATCAATAATAGGAGTTGATTTTATAATCAGTTGTCTTGATCCTATGGAGAACTTGAGAGACCTAACGCATGCTCTGTATTTTTATTACTGGAATCTGCAGAACTCGGCAAGGCTGACTGTCCCAGGGGGGGCAAGTATTGCTTGCAGCACAGCCAAAGCCGTTGAGTGGGACTCGTCTTGGTCAAACAACCTCGACCCTTCTGGCAGGGCTGCACTTGGAGTCCATAATTCAGCTTACGAAAAGCAGCTGTCATCTGTTGCTAATGGGAAACTGGCAGTGAATATCATTGACAACGTGCCACGAATGATTGAAAAAAGTGCCCCAGAACTCACAATCCGTAGCTAGTATTGAGTCCTAGGGTAGATGTTGCAGGATAGTTTTTAGATGCCCTGCTGTGTGAACTAGTTCATATGTACAAGTGAAATAATAACTGATACTGTGTTCCAAACCCTTGTATCGGCACTGTAAAATTGTTCAGGCAGGTGTTGTGGTGTGAAATCACCAATATTTATGTCACTTTGTTACCAAAATTTCTGTCACTATTGCCCTTTTTGGTTTTAACAGGAACAGTTTCTCAGCAAGACACATCAACTTCAAACACAAACGCAGACGGATTCCAAGAAGATTTACAAATATCAAAACTGTTAACCAAAAAAGTTTCTAGCCAGCTTGTTATAGCAAATAGTCCATGGCGTCCGCGTAGGTATCGACAAACACACGAAAAGAAAGGAATTTCATAGGCTTTTCTCATCATTAATCATATTCTCCATAGGATAGTCCAAAACCATATTAAACCAGTCATACCTAGGATTCCTCTGCACAATTAAAGTATCATGTGATTCCTAGTTACAAAATGACTTGTAAATTATTTCTAAGTTCGTAATATATCAGACGAGTACTAGTTATGAAGTGATTGCGTCTTTAGTATTTTATCATTACATTGGCCCAAACTTACATGATTTAGGACTCTCGTCTAAGGCGAAACCGAAGAGAATTAGGATAGACTCTCTCTCTCTCTATATATATATACGCATGAGTGTAAGGATCAGAAAAGTTGCTTGTTAAGGATCAGTTTCTGAGAACTGCTTATAAGAGTTCGGAAGTTCTCTTTCAAAAAACTATTGTCTACGATTATGTCAAAGGTGAGTTGTTCAGGTAACCCAAGACGGGAAGTCGAGGAAGATTACACCAGACGAGATAGCCAAGTATCTGTCCAGGAAAGCTGAGAAAAAGGCAAGGAAAGTAGCCACAAAACTCAAATCTCAGCCCGTTTCAGGTAATGTTAATCTCAACAATGACACGTTATTTGTTTGGAGAAAGAAAATCGAGCGAGAAGTTGAATTAGGCCTGCCAATAATGGAAAGATATTCTGTTAAACATGAGAAGAAAAGATTAAGAGAAAGTGTGGCTGAACTAGAAAAACTGAAGAAGAGAAGGGAAGAAAGAGCAGTTCACAAAGCACAGCGCCTAGGGGCCGCGCGGACACTGAGTACGAGGATTGGGAGAGGAAGGAAGAAGAGTTCGTTCTTAAACAAAGTAAAATTAAGTTGGAAATTCGGCTGCAAAAAGGCCACGCAAAACCTATCGATGAACTAATCAATCTAGTCGATGTCTTCAAGGGGTTGAAAGTGGAAGAGTTGGAGGAGCTACTCGAGGAAATTAACCTGCATCGAGAGGTTACACAAATGCCTGTCCAGTTTTGGGAGGCCCTTCAAGTAGTTTGTACTTGGGAGCTAGCTGTAGCACAAAAAAAAATGGTTGGTTATCAGGAGAGGGGCCTGCATTCTAGTGTTGTCACGGAGGTGGAAAATTTTCTGGAAAGGAAGAGTTACAAGGAGCTGGAAGAATTGAGCTCCCAGATTGAATCGAAGATGCGCTCAGGTCAAGCACAAGTTGTTGAATTCTGGGAGGACGTTGCAAGACGTCTAGAGTTTTGGAAAGCAAAAGCATTCCTGAATGAAATTGATGCCAATATGTCGTGCACAAGACAACCATCTAGCAGTGAAGATAACCTGCACAATGATCACACTTTAGACCAAATAGATGAAACGTATTATGGCACCGAGAATGATGCTGACTCTCCGTATCCGGAACCAATTCCCCCGGTGGACGGCTGCCTTGAAATTTTTTTCCCGAGAAAGCCGAAGTTCTTTACTCGTTTTCAGTCTGGTTATGTGTGGAACAATTATAACCAAACGCATTAGGATCATGATAATCCACCACCAAAGATGATACAAGGCTATAAGTTTGAGATATACTATCCTAATCTTATTGATATGGCGACAGCTCCCAGTTACGTCCTTGAGAAGGATGGCGATAGTAGAGATACCTACATCATCAGGTTTCACTCAGGGCCGCCTTATAAGGACGTTGCCTTCAGGATCGTGAATGACGAATGGGAGATGTAACCCAAAAAGGGGTTCGAGTGCACGTTCGAGTGTGGAGTTTTACATCTACATTTCACCTTGAAGCGCTATAGGTACCAACAATGATACCTTCTTCAAAGATGCACTGCTGCTTGTTCTTTCAGTGCTACAAACTGAGGCAACCAGAGTGGAGGTTACCAGAAGAAGTGTTTGTAAAGGAGAATGTTATATGCTAATATTTTATGCTTTATTGCAGTAATTTTTACAGAACTTCCTTTTCCTTGTACTTCAACTGCTTTTTTCACACCCTCGGTTATGTTTATTCTTTAGGTCAGTAAGAAAGTGTAGGAATTGCCTCAATATGACCTCTTTCCAGTACAAGTAGTCTGTTTTAGAGGAGTTAAGCACCTGTCCAGACTATGAATAATTACTATATAGAAGTCTCCCTTCATGATTTGTCCTTATGATCATCAATTGTATCACAACACCCAGTTCACAGCAGGCCCTAACAATCTGGTTTCCTATATAATGGGTACACCAGAAGAATGACCTTGATGGCTCAAGAAGTCTTATTGCAAATTGCAGCTTCTTTTCAGAACAAAGGGACATGATCAACAACCAAATTTAATTACCTGGAGCATCAAATCACTAGATATGAGTTATAACACTATGAACTGGAATCAGGAACTATAGAAACTATATTACATCAGTACCTACAGAATCGTCACGTTAGTAGAATAGAGCTGTGTAGAAGAGTTGGTTCCAAGTATCAGGCAAGCCAGGAAGGCACCAGTGGCTACAGTCAGCAGAATGGTCAGGGTTAGCTTTTTGCTCAGGGCTTAAATCACCGCTGTAGATGGACGGATGTGCGTCTTTTCTCATTGCTGAGAGCATGGTTATGTCAAGTAGATACGCAGGGTTGTTCATGCCCCTGATTACTGTGTCAACCACCTTCCCTTGATCTGTGTATGCCCCTGGGTAGGTTGTGCCACTCATTGGCACCGTCTCGCCATAGCAGCTTTTGGCTGTTGTCACTCCCCCCGATGGGCTGCCAATGTTATTCATCCACATAAATTTGCATTAACCACTTAACAAGTCACATTAATACATTGCCTTCACACTACTTGTAACTGTTGAACTGAACACCAGACTAGACATCTTGAACAGGATACACTGCACCAGATGCAGCTTGCATCATTAGACCACTAAACCTGAATTTCCGGCTTATGCTTCTTATTATCATGTACTTTGGCTAACCGTATGTTGAAACCAAGTACCCGGCTTGTTAAATTTTATACGTGACGTTCAAGTAATTCCAGTTTTAAATCTTATACAGCACCTAACATTTTCCAAATGTAATGCTCAAAACATTCAATGATCAAGGTAGAGTATTCAACTTAGAATCAATCAACATTTTCAACCAAAAAATAAAACAAATATCAGCATTCAAGTCAGAAACTTTCTGAAACAGATGGGGATACAGAAGTTGGAAACCTTGAAGCTATTTTGATATCATATCGCTGGTCCAATTCCTTGCAAGCTTAGGAGCAAACATAAAAAAGTTGAGCTACCCATAGTCAATTAAGGCAGCAGTTTTTAACTACCAATCCAGCACTTGAGTTCTAACCTCAGTATGATATTAACTTGTAGTGCAGATCTTTTAGGGGATTAGGGGGGTTAGGTTCATGTCATTTTTGTCACTAAAGTGATACCATGACTAACATTCCTGGTGGAGTTCCACACAGGAACTACAGAATTTTTGGATCCAAGACTCTGGCCAAAGCTTCTGATTATATATGAGGGCCTTGAGTAACCTAGACAAAACTTGACCTCGAGTTCGTTGGTTTAATTCTTTAACAACAGCCTATAATTGAAGTGTGTCACCTCCTAGAGTCCTTTGGCAACCCATTGAACTAACCGCATCTTTTACACTACTATGTACACCAAACGGTATCATGGGGATATTTACACACTTCAAAAAAAATTGTTACCGTTGCTGGAGCTAAAGCCATTGCTAAGCATACTTTTAGCTACAGAATCATTGCGAAGGGAGTGCTACCAGTAACCAAATTTAGCAACTTGTACCCCAACCTGAAGCCTCTGTATAAAGAGCTTTAAAGAAAGCTGCTGGCTTAGAAACAAAGGGTGAGCTTGAAAAGGGGGTCAAAGGTATAATTATTTTGGGCCATCATCGTCCAAGTTGCACCGCTAATAAGTGATTACAGCTATTATGGGCCAGCCACTCTGATCCTACAGTTCCCTTTTTTCTTCTGAAGTCTATTTCCTTCGGTTCTCAAGGAAACATAAAGCACTTGGCAGACAAGGCATAGAGCTGGCAGATTGGCACTCAACTCAACAAACAATAATTGAGTTGAAAAGAGAAACCAATAAAAAGTGGGTGTCATTAGTTTGACTGGTAAATTCTCTTGGTATTAATTTTACTTCTTATATATCAAGTAATCTGTCATCTGCTTAGAAGAACTAAGAGTGTGAGAGAGGACATACTTGTAGTGTGTTGGAGAGATGGACTGAAAGAAAACTCTGGTTCTGCTTGGGTCAATATTGCTGTCAACCCATCTGGCCCACGTACTTAGCCCTCTCTCTATAGCAGCCAGACGATCCATATCTTGATACATTGTCCCTCCTGAATCCACGTAGTCCCATCTGCACATTGTCATCTCCCATCAAAATTACTGCTGTTACAAGTATGAGAAAACACTCTGAACTAATGCAAAAACTCATCTTAACTAGATTTGAGATGCCTAGTAGTGATTCGGTTCCTCAAGAATGTGGGGATCCTAGGAGTTTGCTTTCACTCCTGCGCGTTAAAAACTCTTGTACGGTTGAAGGGTAATGTGACTAGATTAGGAAATAATGAATTTATGTGCAACTTTGAGTACTAGAGTTCGGACTATGTTACCGAATTGCACGACAATTGGTGGGTCCTTATGTAAAGAAGCATGTGATATGATGGCTTAAACACATGCATTGCTTTCGCATTTGGCTACCCCGTCCGACAGAGTTCAACCTTCACTATAACTTTAAACAACGTATAGTTTGTGGGTTTGAAAGTTTCTAACCCTTGGAGGGCTCCTTTATGAGTCCACCAATGACCAGTGTTAAACGACAGCACGTCCACGCCCTTCCAAGCATTCGCGTTCCCTGATATGTCGTCCAATCTCAGCAATCTCTTTCCCTGAACCACATCGATGTCCACCAGATATGGAGCTCTGTAAAACGACACCGCGACACCGTACTCCTGCATTTTACCATAACAAAATAGGATTAAGACTTTCCTTAAAAGGACCTATTTATGATGTTCACTTTCAGTCATCTGATTGAGATCAAATGCCCACCATAAACTTTACGGTGGAGAGTGGGTCACCCCTGATCATCTGGGTTTGTGACCGAGGTACTGCAGCTGAAATCAAACAAACCAACGACTGCCATTGGTTGCGGCCGAGTGAGTCACCCACAAACATCACAGTCTTCCCTCTCATTTTCAGTAGAAACTCAAGCCCGTTGAACCTGCCGCCATAAAAGTGTTTGTTAGTGAGACCAACTGTTGATAAGGCTAATGATCAGGACTCTCAAATTATCGAGTGTTAGAATATTCAGAGAAAAAATTGAGAGGTCCATTATTACCCGTGGTATAGGATGATGTCTACGTGCTATCTGATTCCAATACTTTTGGTTCTTATGAACGAGACATCATCTAATTTGTACATTAGAAAGAGAATACCTTCACTCCCTTATATATTGTCCAACCCCTCAATTGTTGTTAAAATGTTCAGTTTTGACGACAAAAGATTGGTAAAAAGCATAAAAGATAGTCAAAATAGCATTTTTCTTGTACTGAAAGGGGGAATAATTTTAAGAGTTACAAGAGCATAGTCACCAGCAGGTCATCTCCTCACAGCTAATTGGGACTCACCATATCTAAGCAAATAGTGCAATTGGTCCAATTCCAATTGCGTTTTTACTTACTGAACGAGCTCTCATTGTGTTACCACCATCGATAACGTGTTGGAGCCTCTCCACCTAAGATTAATCACTCCAAGAGAAATCGCTCGCTAAAAAAAAACTACGCTATGAATCATTGTCTTTTAAATTGCCTACCTCTTGAGATGAGGTTTTCCTTTATACCAGAAAGAGGAATATCTGAAACTTAGCTATAAAATTACATAGCATCCACATTTACCATCGTTTTCGTTCAGGTGAAGCAAACGGGTGGACACCATCATAAAAACCAAAAGAATGGTCTAAGACTTCAAACTTCTTTTTCTGCTAAGGAATCAGGCCAGCTGACATCGAAACCTACGACACTAGAAATGCAGAAACCGATGCAATGAATCAAGAAATTAAGATGCGACGTACCTGGGAAGCTCGCAATTTGCCGGCTCCCACCGGTACTTGAGGTAGTCGGTATCTGGACGGCCATACAATTGGCAATTGAACTGCGGATCAATGATTGCACAAGAAGAAGATTGGTAGATTGGGTACGTGTCATCATGAACCCAAGTGCCCATGAACAAAGCGCAGCTGGTCTGGTTGGCTTGCAGCATTGGCCTTCTATGGTGAGGGTTATGGTGGTGGTTCTTCAGACCCACCAGCAGAACAGATGAAACTACTTGCAAATGAACTAAAACCGTACATACAATACACACAACTATTATACAAGGACCACCACACAAGAAAGCCATTGAAGAAGCTTTTTTGCGGAGGAGGGAGAGAAAAAGTGAAAAGGAGGGAGGGAGATGTGTACGAGTTGTGTTTGATTATAACAAAAAAACTTTTGGGAGTTGGGGGGTTTTGTTGTGGTGTGTGTGCATGTGAAGGTAGATGAGATGGTTCACGTGTGGCAACGTAGACTGCTGGTGACTGAGTGTGGCTTGTGGGCTGTGGCCTGTGACTTTGTGTGGCTGATTTTTGTTGCTTTCCTGTGATTCTTCAGTGAACACTTAAGCAGTGTTCTTCATTTTCTTAATGGACGCAAGAAATATTTTTGTCCGCACATCAGAGGCCTCGAATCTAGCCATTGTCCAAGTTTTGTACTTGTCTACTGATTCATGTTCACTTTTCATCACCACTGCAAGGAAAACAACAATGTTGGAACTCAGCTCTCAGCGTAAAGGTTGCAAAGAAGCGGAAGATTTTGGTCGCAGCTTGAATCGTGAAAGAGTCTACGGTCCTCTCGCTAAAAATGATGATCTTTAACAATGTTTAGTAACTTTTAACCAGTGTCGTCAAGAAAACATTACTAAGGCCTTGATTGTTTCACTGGAATCGTTTTTCGGAAAAGGTTTTTTGCATTTTCCGGTTTGTGGTGCATGCATAAGATTTGATTTCCAATTAACTTATTTTGAAAAACAAAATGTAGGAAAATCACTTACCGTTTAAAACTCGGTAAGTCATTTTCCGGACCACTGAACCCACATACTTACACTCATCTCTCTCTCTCTCTCTCTCTCTCTCTCTCACACACACACACTCTTACACACACACCCACACACTTACACACACTCACACACACACACACACCCACACACTTACACACACTCACTCACACACACACCACACACCCCTAAACACAAACAAACAGATATGCCCAAAAAGCGAAAACAGTAAAAAAAACATATCTTTTTTTGTTATAGATCTTTGTATTATTGCATGGCACTCAAATAGCGAAAAATAAAATTTATGAAAATATTTTCAGGAACTGCTATTTCCGGAAAGCATACTCCAGAAAGCATTTTTAGGAAAGTGTTTCCGTGAAGGTTTTTTCGTGAAACAAACAGGGCCTAAGAGTTAATATCGTTAAAGATAGATAAAAATGTCACTAACAATATTTATCGATAATTAGTTATCTTTATATAAGAATTGTAAGCTATTCGTATTATTAGGATTGCAGTCAAAATCTTTTTTTAAAAAAAAAAGAGCTTGAACTTTCGCTCCGCGGATAATGTACTAGATCTCTCAAAGTTAGACAAGACGTGACTCTTGTTGATCAGTGTATTTGAAAATTATAGAATTTTAAGTTCCTTATGAGGTATGAAATGAAAACGTAGATTTTATATGTATGACGCATACATTTTGACTAAATATAAAAAGCACGAATGGTGTTGGTTAAATGGCTAATTTTTTTCTTTTAAAAAATTATTTTTTAATTTAAGGGTTTGTTAAGTTGGGAGTGTTTTTGACTTCAAATACAATATTAAGCTTATTTCCTTAGAATACTAACCTTCGGATCTTTCATCTTCTCCAACAAAGTTGATAAAACAACAACCAGAAGAAACTCATTTTCTCTAAGGTACATAACAATGGTATTCGTTAATTCTAAGCTAAATTAAATAGATTTGTCAAGAGTTTCAATCCTATATTCCTTCTTTCGCATAGAGATTTTTCACAAGCAAATGACTTGCAGAGAATCGAGTTATCAGAATTTTACAAACAACAATTTACTTAACTGAGTTTGAGAGTAGATGAGTTCTAATTGCTAGTAGTGAATTTCTCCAAGAAATTTCTTTTCATATAGTTCTATGCTTAGAAAGCTGTAATTATCAAAATAATACAAAATTTGTAAGTGTAATAAGTTAATTAACTACAAATTCTTAATGATACACAGTAACACACATCTATCTTCCTAATGAACGAACATCGAAAACATTTTCGTCACAAGTTTAGACCATGAAAAGCAATGCTTATCATGGTCTACCATGTTATTAAAATTATTTTTCTAACATGTTTATATATCTGAAACTTATCCATTTAGTCCCTGCCTATGTTAAGTTCCCCCCCCCCCCCCCCCGCGTGCGCGTGCGTGTGCGTGTGTGTGTGTGTGAGAGAGAGAGAGAGAGAGAGAGAGAGAGGTACTTGTGTAACATTATAAATGATACTGATCATGTCGGTCAATATAATATTCTAGTTAGAAAAATAACTATCTAGGGCTAGCTGTGTTGGCTTGTAGAAAATTAAAGCAGTTTCTAGGCACAAGAAGAGGAGGTTGTGAAGGAACAAAGGTAGGGAAAAAAAAAAGACAAAAGCATGTTGCATTTATTAGGCTTCGTTTGAAAAAAAAAAAAATTTGGTTTTTAGTTTAAAAAAATAATAATTTAAGAGCAGTTAAAATTTTTTTTTTACAAAAACAAGTGAGTGTTTGATAACCCAATTTTTTTTTTTTGTGATTTGCGGTGGCGATGGCCGACGGTGGCTACCGGCTATGGGATGGTGGTGGTGGTTTGCGGTGGCGATGGCCTGCGGTGGCTGCCGGCTCGCCACCGGCGCCGGCAGGCGGTGGCTGCTGACAGTCCCCAGCGGCAGTCACCGGGGGCGGCTGCCGGCTGTGGGAGGGTGGTGGTGGTTTTAAAAAAAAATCAACGCTGAAAAAAAAATCAGTTTTTGAAGTTTTTAAAAACAGCCTTGATTTAAAAACTGAGTTTTTAAACTGAAGGAAAAAAAATAGTTACCAAATGCAACTTTTTGAAAACTGAAAAAAAAAAAAAAAAAACTGTGTCAAACAGGGCCTAAGTGCTGCTCTTAGGATGAAATCAGCAACATTGAGAGCTTGCTAAACTGTGTTTAGTTAAAGAATGTCATGATATTAGCACAATTGACTATAAATATTAATGAAAGATTAAGAATAAGTTTAAAGTGTGCCTATCTAATTAATGTGGCATATAAGCGAGCATGAGCGATGAGCCATCCCAGATTTGTTTTGAATAACTAATTGTTCAGACCATGGAAACCCTATAAGATAACGAGGTAGTGGTCATAAGGAACTGACCTTGCAGCATACACTTCTCATTATGTTCTTTCTCCTCTCTTCCTTCACTTTATTTGCCATTCCTCTATGCAATCCTAACGACAAAAAAGGTTTTCTTTATCAGTTGTTCTCTCTCGCTTAGAATTGTGTGTCAAAGAGGTCTTCCCCAGCATGAATAATGTGTGACATACTAATAACGAAACTAGCAAGAGTCTACAAGAACCAGCGGCCCTCATAGAAGAAAGAACATGCCAGCAACTCCAGCATTGAAGACTCATCTCCTATCAATCAAACTTTGCAACTTTCTGTTTATAGTGAGCGTCTTCCCATGCTAGAGTCTGCGAGACCACTTTCTTCCTTCCCTCCCTATGTCGTCGTCTCAAGCTAATGACGCATCTTGACAGGCGCGCACATATAGGAAATCAAGACATGGTGAAGGATGTGCCGATGCTAAAATGTTGTTCTAATGTCCAATTTATCAAACCAATTTTGGCTTTGCTACATACTCAAATATCGCTCTAATACAATTTGGCCCGAGCTGATCAATTTCATGTCATACAGCACAATAGCTTATTTGGTGCGGTCAAAGGGTTCCAAGTCAAACGTTTATGACGTATATTTCTATGCAGTTATTTAATTGTCGTCGTATGTTGTTTCTCACGTAAACACTGAATATCTTTAAAGAACCAGAGCTTAAATAGTGAAATGTACAAAGTACTTTCTTAGGACACTCCAATATACTTTTCTATGACGTAGGTTCTTGAAAAATTAGGATGAAGGCAAATCAATTTCTATTCGCTAATAAAAGTTGAGAATTTTAGGAAGAAGGAGCTTGTAACTTCTTATTGCACATAACGAAGTTTATATGTAAACTTAATGGCAATAATGGAGCAGCTATATAAAATTGTGTAAATTTTGAGATCGAAGTAGAGATTGAATTAAAATTTGACGTAATTGATATTCATTGATTCTAAAAATAGAAACCTTTTGTGAAAAGTGGCACGAAGCCCTACAAATGACAAGCACACGACATCAGCTTTTATTATGGATCATTTAGAGGCTCATTATTGTTAGTTTCAAGTGAAAAAGACAAGTAGTTTGACCTGAAGTAGTGAAAATGAAATATAAGTTAGTAGTTAACAAGTGATCTTTCGTGTTACTTAATCAAGTCTCTATTTTAGTGATGGGGAACAACAGATCAAATACTTGCCATTTCGACAGAGGACAGGTATCAACCTTCTTGCATAAAAGAGGGAAACTATTGCAAGGATAAGTTCTTTACTTTGCTTCGCTTCCATGCACAGAAACATCTTTCTCTTATATGGTCCTCTTAAGGTAGCTACAAACCGGCATGCTTCACCGACGCCTTATCGCCGTTCTCTCGAGTGCTCGAGTTCTTGGATGCTCTAACGCACTCGATTTTGGTCGCGTAATTAGAGGGTTTTAAAGCATGTTGGGTATTGGGATGGTGTTAATGTCTACTTTTTCTTTTTATTTGATTCACCTGCTTAGATTTTTTTCAAGTTACTATATGTTAGGTTAGCATGTAGGATATGATCTCGTTTAGTTTGATTGTAATTTATCTAGGACTTGTTACGTAATCTTTTATCAATTTGACCTCTACGGCCTTTTTCAATTGTTATGAATTCACATTTAATTTAACAAAGTAAAAAAAAAAAACTATTGAAAAACTATAATGGCATTGAAAAACTATTTGCACTGACCTGGAAATACATTGTTTTTATGGTAGAGGATGAATAATGAGTGAATATTGATGGGGGAATTATTCACACACACAACACACACTAGTATATGAAAAGTAATTGCCGCTAAAATTCGCCTAAAGAATGAGCCCCAAAAATAGCTACTCTATGATGCGATAATGAATATGAAGATTTCTAAGAATTAATTCATAAGGAAAGTGAGGCACAGAAAATGATGCGAATGTTCTTCATCACGCCAATAAGTAAGAATCCTATACTGGGAAATCGTATCCACATTGAACATGCAGTATGGGTTTCTGATCGAGTGAAGCTTGTGATGGAGATGCTAGCGCGTATCAGCTGCAAGAAACATTTGGGTCTTGCCATTTCCTTTCCTTGGAAAAAGATTGAGACTTGAAAGCTTGATCGATCTCTGCGTTTGCATGGGTATGCCAGTGCATTTTACCCTGCACCCCCAATCAATCAGGGTAAAATGTTACTTGCATTACCCAGTCACAGACAATAACACGATGCTAACAGTAACGACGATGACTTGATGTAATAAGTAAATAAAATGAGAGCAAGTAAAATCTTAACCTTTTAGTTTCTGAAAATCACTCAATCTCGTTAAATCTCACTGATCTGACATACAGCACGTTAGGAGTCCGAAAGTTCCTCCTGACGTCTCTCTCCACGTTTTATTTCTTAAGGAGTAGCAGATAATCCCTGCCCTACTAATAAATTGTGGCTCAGTATTCTCCCAAAAAGGTCATTGTCTCTACTTTGATGAAACACTTGTGTTCTTGCCAATCAGATGTCTCGAAAGGAAAGGATACTGACCTAATCCATTGGGCCTCCAGGGGACTGATCGTTTATTGTTTCTTTTTCTTGTTTTCCTTTTCCAGCTCTTGTTTTCCTGAAAAGTAAAGTTAGACAAGGTACTATTCAAGGTTAGATCACCTTCTGGGGCAAATAAAAAAGACCATCTACGCCTGGCCAAGAGAATTCGCAAGGGAATAGTTTAGTTCCTTGTGGTATGGCCCCAAAAAGACTCAACTCAAGACCCCAAAAACCTTATCTATGCATTTTTTATCTGTCCCTTGAGGTTAAATAAGGTAAGATGCAGTAGAGATGAATTACACGCCTATTGATTGGCAATGAGCGAGATAATTAATACGATATCTTCAGTAAGCACCAACCTAAACAACCTGCAGAACTACCGGAATTGCAAAGTTCAATCTGCAGCATACAACTGGTAAAAGTCAAGAAATTGCAAGAGCAACGGAGAAGCATGGTTATACGTGGAGATACACATAATAACTTACCTGCTGTGGAAGTACAATGGTCTCTGACACAGTTAAATAAAGCAAAAGCCAATTCCACGCTATTTTGTGCACAAAAATGAGCTCGGTGTGTCTCTATATAGCTAATCGAACCTATACGAGGATAAAAACGAGCTGGACACCCGACACCCTGCAGCTCCCTCCTAATATATCCTTCACAATGGAGGAACCTATCCTCTCTTTAAACAAAATCATAGGTTGTGGTTCCCAAAAGCAACTGGCTCAAACTAATACTCAGTGGCTTTATCTGCTTTAAGGTGGAACATATTACATTTTTGTTAAAACTAAGTAGCTGAAGATGGAAAGGCCTCAGCTTTCACAGGCCAATTTCCTCCTCCGCTTGTAGAATTTATGAAATATATTACCATCGTTCTCGCCTTCATTGCAAGTAGCAGCGTCCGCTGAGCACTCTCGATTAACTTTGCTCCAGCGTGGTATGCATTCGAGATCAGTTGGTTGGTGTACCTGCAGACATGAAATGCGTTTAATGCAATCTCCCCAAAAGGAGGTGGTGGAAGTTGGGGTGGGAATCCTGAAATAGGATAACAGAAAAAAAAAAAGGATAAATCTGCCATAGAATTATGTCAGTACCAAAATAGCCAGACAAGCATTCTCATCGTCACCACCACGTTGAGCACTACTGGCACAAACCAAAACCACCACGAAATTAGCCAGTAACTTGCAAAAATTATGATAACTAACACACACTTGTAACTTTTCAATTTCTTGATAAGTAAAACACATAATGCTAAACAAAACAGAATGGTGGATGAAACAGTGTTTGTTACAGCGATGATAGAAAAGACGTACGTACAACCAACAGGCAAGATGAGGATAAAAAAAAATGAACCCTACTGTTGGGGATCGGGTCAAACTGTTAAATCCTGTCCATTTGTTGTACCACGTCATTTCTATCACCATTTGGAATGAATATATCTCCTGTTTTAGACAGTTCCTTCATTAATGTGTGACTTTCTCGGCCTATCCTGCTAGCTAAGCCTCCCATGTAAATATGCCGCGAGTGATTAATAACAGATGTGTATTCTAATAGTAAGACTGGAATTAACTAATCGCAATAACCTGACCAAATCTATCTCACATTATAAGAATCCTCCACTGAATTTTGATAAACTGTCCTCGTAACGTGGCCCCTTTTGTAGATAATCTCTAACAAATTTTGAAAACTGTTACAACAACTGCCGTACTTCAAGGTATTATATTGGCCACCTAAATGTTTGGAGGAGGTTCTACAAAACGTGCCACGATATTTGTTTTTGCAATTAAGCCAAAGAAATTACCAGGTCCTACTACAGGAGACAAAAAGGTCTCTTCACATCAAACATGATGAAAGATTGTTGCACTCCAACTTCATTAAGGAAGCTGAGGAAAAAATTGGTAATGTGTATTTGGTTATTGACAAGTAAAAATGGGTATGTTATAGTCATCTCAATCAGCCTGTATGTTAAATGATGAAATGCTGTTTTTTATTGGCTGTTTGGTTTTGGGGCGTGGAATGCCTCGTCTAGCCCTTTTCAGCTTTACATTTAAAATTGCAAAGAAAACCATTTAATAATATCAACAGTATTCGCAAAAAAGAAGTTGGTCAGTGACAATTTTAATACGCGCAAGAAGATTTTATCCTTTGGAAATCATTTTGCCCTCCTTATTACATCCATACACACTATCTAGAAGTTAAAACTAGTGAAACTTCAAATTTTCAGGGTAGGTGTCCTCTTCTATCTTCTTCTCAACCTGACTCAGACTTCCGTCATTAGGTCAACTGTAAGGTTGCCATTTAGTAGGTAGGTCTTTTATCATGTTTACCAAGGGAATGGTATACATATAACTTAGAGAAAATGATATGGGAGACTTACTCCACAAAAAATTGGTGTACACTTCCACTGTCCTCCCTTTGGTCTGCTTGAAATACTTCAGAAACAGGACTCTTGCCATCCAGATTAATAATGTCCTTTCCAGTTTCATCACATTGTTTTTGCTGGTTTCCTACAAAAATATGCACTTACATAGATGTTAGACTGTAAGGTCACATATAATGCCTCACTGTAAGGTTACATATAATGCCTTGGCAGAAGAACAGTCCACAGAAATATGGAACATACTTCTTGATGGGCCTGACTCTGTAGAGGGGATCTTCATTAGGTGTTTCTGGCACATGATAGTACCCTGGAAATCGAGGAAAGTGTAGGCCAGAAAGTTTAATCTCTCGGACTCTCTCATCTTAGAAAACCCGAATGAGGTAGTCCAAGTATGCAGCACACTTGGAATTGCAGGCAACACAAGCCTCTCAACTCCTAATTCCATGAGTTTCTGTAAGCCGGATAAGGAAGACTGTAAATCAGATGGATACTCTTGAGGGATAACCAACACTTAAGTTCAAACTTTGGACTTGTAAGTTGCGGGTGTAAATCAGATTGATACTAATTATGCATTTAAAGACGGATAAACACATATCAATTAGTTGTATCACTCTGTGAATTTTCACATATCCTTTGAATTTCACCAACAAGTATCAAGTCGGCAGTTCATAATGCCAACACCAGGGTAAAGCGCAGAGCTTAAGAGGCAGCAGCAAAGTCAGAATGCACAGGATATGCAAACTTGCTAGTTCAAACTACCTTAACCGATATAAGCACTCCCAGTACTCACTCAGAATGTAAGCCTTAGTACCAAAACATGTCAGAAAAGAGCTTGAGTCAGAGCTGTGGAATCACGCTCTATAATTGAGATACCGACATAACCTAAGACCCTCCAAAAGGCTAATATCCATATACTACTGTACTATTCTTGAGAGCTTAAAGTAGAAGTACAAACGGCTCGTATTCTTCAGTACATCAGGTATGGAGGGAGTTACCAGGATCGTAAAACCCCCAGCAACAGCACAACATATAGGTTTTTGACTACACACAGCTACCACGCCCCTCTAGGTCTCTAAGAAAAAAACTATGTATATAGATCCCGAGATACAATGCTAAATGAAGACAGTCTATATATGAGAGTTCGATGGTCATGTAGGATAAGGACGTGGAGGGTATGAACTTGATACATCGAGGACATGGAATTTATAGATCCAGAGAAAACCTATGATATAATGTTGAGCGAATTTTCACAGTGATGCTTGGAGTAAAAAGGAGTTATTACTAGCTACAATGACATTAACAAGTAACTGTAAAACAGGGAAAAGACCAGTGTAAGATCCACTACCAGGAGACTAGTCACTCCCCCATAGGTTAGCACCACTGTCGACCTTAAGCAAAACCTATTTATCTCAACTAAGGATAAAGTCACATGTGCTTCAGGATGAGTCTCCTTGGGCATGTGATGATTCATTTTAATCGATAAAACTAACAGAAGTGTTACTGCCATTTTGATGGTATAGAGGGAAGCTCTAGAATCAAGACCTAAAAAAAGCACCTGTAGAAGGCCATAACTGCAACAGTTACACAGAGTGACAAGATCATCACTAATGGAAAGGCTAAAAGAAGAGGAAGACCAAAGGTAACATGTAGTGATATAGTAGTAACAAAGATGAGAATTGTTAGTTTAACTGAATAAATGGCTCTCCACAAGGTTGATTTGCATTGAAGGACTCCTGCAGCAGAGCCTATAAAGGACGGATTAGGCTTTAGTTGAGATGCGTTCTATATAACCAAGGATGAAAGACCAAAGCAAGGACAGCTGTGTATTTAGCGAGTTATGAAATGAATTTGAAAAGCTTAGGCAAAATGATAGCAATAATCACCCTCCACCCTCCTTCCACATGCACTCTCCATCCTCCTTCCACAGAATAAGGTCTTACACACTTTGATAAATTACCAACGAAATTAATTTCAACCATCAGTTTTTTTATTGCCTAATTAACTATTTAGAATTCATCTTAAGAATCAAACTCTCCAATATTTTGGGCACAACTCTAAGAAACATATTAGATGGTCGGATTTTAAGTGGGTCACACGCCTAACGGGTGTAGTTAATCGCACTGCCAGTGCAGCCAAAGGCTTTATGCTTTTTGCATTCCAACATGAACACTAGATTGACCCCCTAGGCAACTATCATACTATGCTAAAAACAGCCCAGCATCCAGTAACATTGAGAATCAATCACCTTTTCTTCTCACCCACCTCACACCTACCGAAGCAATTATCCTTCGCATCCCAGAAACAAGCAAGACAAAGCTAATGAGGAAAAAGAGAAGGAAACAAGTTGTGCTCACACATTCACCTAGCATATTACCTTTTCAAGTTCATTCATCAGAACGCGACACATTCCAAGTCGACGATATTGAAAGCGTGTACCAACAAGTGGGACCTCTGCCACCTTATCTCCATAAACCCTTATAGGGGAGAAAAACTATTTCAGGTTACCATATTCTGGCAAAACAATTCAACCTGTATCTGTGATAGTTCATACCTTACAGTAGCCACGCTAATCAATTCATCATTTCTCTCTAGAAGCACTGTATAGAAGCCTTGGAAGTTCAAACGATTCAGCTCTGACCTGCAATAAGAAATTACAACACGGTACTTATAAGATCATACTATCATACAAAACTGAAAACTGTAAGAAACATCAGACGGTTACAGTGGACTTACTTAAAATTACTAAGCCATATACTAGACAATTAATGACAGAGGAAAAGAATTTAGCTCAAAACTAGTATAGAACATGCAAGTTATGCAGTCACTAAGAAGTGGAAAATGTCTCCATATGCAATAATCCAATACTTAATATATGTAGCCCCAAAGGAACTACAGCATATAAAAAAACTGTGCAGTCATTTACAGTGTATCTTACGAAGATACTCAAATTGCATAAAAAAGCTTAATTTTTGCAAGAAAGTTCCCTTTAGATCTCACAATAAGCAAAAGGAAAACCTACTCTTGACAAAATACTGTTTGTGCATTTATCACCTTTATTCTAGTCATACATGCATTTTTTTTTGCACAGCAAATACACGTACCTAAACATTGACAAAAGAAGCTTTTTTATTTCATTTTAGGCAGAACAGGAGGTTCTAAAGTAAAATATGAATGCGGGAGTATAATGTATAAATTCCAATCTGGGCAACCAAGACGGTCGAAAGGTGCAAGTTTCAAAACAAAATTTATTCGGGTATGTTGTAACTTGTAGCACAGTCTTCTAAGAGTTACAGTGATGACAGCAGGAACAACAGACAAGATAGAGCAAGACCTGGGGCTATGTATATGAGTTAAATTGTTAGGGATAGGTAGCGTCGAGATGGGTCAGAAGCAGCATGTAGATCAAAGGCACTTATGACAAGAAAATCCAATATAGGAACTAGGACCAGAAAGAGCGATTAAATAGAAACATAACAGGCTCAATTCTAACTTAACTCGATGAATAAAAAAGGGTAAATTATACTAGGTACCCTGTTTTAATACACTCGCTACCCTGCTACTCTTCCTCTTGAGAAATTATGCAGACACCCCTTCCATTTTGTTCTACATCTCATTTACACCCTTCTGTTATCTTCCCATCCATTCTAGTGTTAAATCCATCACCTTAACAATTCAAGCAAGCCCCAAAATCAACACGACCACCGGCTACCACCAAGGCTTCCATCGCTTTACCAGTCACCACCAGCACCAGCACATTTCTTATGCCCGTCGTGAATTTCCACAGATTCACACATGCGCACCTGAGCACACACACTCTTCAGAATGGTTTTATGGTGAATCCGGTGTGGTGGTTGTGAATTTGGTTGGTGGATATGATGTGGTGGTTTTGTGTTGGTGGGAGGGATGGGTTGGTGTTGGGATCGACAGGTGATGATGGGACCGATTGGTGGTGAGGGGTTAGTGGCAGTGGGTTGGTTGGCATTGGTGGTGGTGGGCTTGTGGTGGCTGAATCAATTTGGGGGTGGTGGGCTATGGATGGCAAAATTGGTTGGCGGTGGGGATATGTGGTGGTCGGTTTGTCTTGGTGGTGGTGGTCTGGGGTCATATGTTTTTCTTGGCGGTGAACAATTTGCGGTGGAGGAATCGGTAGGGGGTGGTTACGCTGTGAGTGGTGACATGTTTGTGGTGGCGGGATTGTTTAGGGGTGGTGATATTGTTGTTGGCCTGTGGTGGGTGTTCTGGTTTATGAGATTAAAATAGAGATTTCTGAAAATTCTTAACACATATTTCAACAAAAAATCTAAAACCATCAACCAAAACCTAACCACAGGGTATCAGCATACTTTTCTAAAAGGGAGGGGTAGCGACTGTACTAAGATATAATCGCAGGTGTACCAAGCGTAATTTACCCTATAAAAAAGGATTAAAGAAACTAAACTCTTGATAAAATGTAGCAAAGAAAAGGGAGAAATTGAATCCTGTGGATAGTGGAGAAACATGCATGGATAATTGAACTATCCAAGTAGTAGTTGTGTTTAACTACGGAGAAGAAGAACAAAGCCATAAAAAACGTATAATTTTTAACCAAAAAATAATTCAAATTCCAAGGGTCTAATAAGAAAAACACAGGCTATATTGTAACCTTGCCCAATATTTACCAGAGCACATGGAATTGTATGAACAAAAAATATCTTCTATACTTCAAGCTGATAAAACAGAAACATAAAATTTGAAAGAGCTTGAAAACATGCACCGAATGACAAAGGAGTCAATGCAGTGGCAGGCGCACAAAAGACATAGTCAAGTTAAATGTGGAGCTCACCAGCTACCAAAGATAACGTCTTCAACAAGATCCCTTCTAGTCCGAGGTTCTTTGACAGGCTCAAAGCACTCGTGCATCACACCAAGAGCAACATTTAGCTTGCTGTAGTTCTCAGTCATGTCCTCAATATCCGAGGCGTAATGTTCACAACCATTAGATTTGATATGTTTCAGTAAAGTCCATGTTAAGTTATCAAAGCCCACAGAAATTGGTTTCCCCAAAAGTTTGCTGAGCCCCAAATATATCTGCAAATGACTCAACCACATCGAAAATCAGATAAGATAATGTGTCAACAGGTTGATATCTATATTGAGTTGACTATTATGGCATTTTGATATCGACTACCTATTAAAGTTGAAAACGGAAATGTATTGTTGACATACATTCCATAGGTTCTCCCTGCAATCTGTTATAATTCCAGCTGTTAACTTGCAAGTTTTGGACTAGGTAGCTTGTAATTATATATTGTAATTTGGAATCTGGCATATTAGCCGTTCACCAGATATACAATCATGACAGGTAGATGCTAAGAGGTGGAAATTTTCAAAGGCACAAAAACCCTGCATGTTGGCAGTTTGCACCATAGGACCCACTAAGCACCTTATATCGATGTTCTTTTTCTTTTTTCTCCTGTTCTTCTCCAATGAAGAAGAAGAAGGAAAGTGCAAGGAAAAGGAAATCATTTCCACAGAATAAGTAGAGAGTGATGACTTTAGTCAGTTTGCCAGTTGCACATGCATTTTGCTCAAAAGAGGTGAAGATGCAGGTATTATTCTCTAACAAGGCACCTGTATAGAATTGAATAGAGAGAGCAGATGGAACAAAAATTCAAAGATCATGCTCATGCTCACTTTTAATTTACTTAAGTAGCTATATCCATATTGGCTCAACTATATAGCATAATGAGAAAAGGTAGTCTTATTTTCTAGGGACAGATTGTAAAGTTGTAATTAGGAGAGACACAAAACTAGATAAAGAAGAGAAGGGTGGTCTGTGCTACCTGTTTACAGCTTTTGTTGCAAAACCAATTCCCTGAAGCGAAACTGTCCAGGACTGTAATTCCTTTTTCCTTAAGGCATCCAACATGATCTACATCCAATATTTTTACATAAGAAAGATGTCAATGGTTTACCAAGACACATAATATGTGAATTTGGTGTAGACGTGA
Organism: Escallonia herrerae; assembly: GCA_033070095.1. Taxonomy (NCBI): domain Eukaryota; kingdom Viridiplantae; phylum Streptophyta; class Magnoliopsida; order Escalloniales; family Escalloniaceae; genus Escallonia; species Escallonia herrerae. The sequence goes on along the minus strand of JAVXUP010002357.1, from coordinate 2,271 downwards.
GTATAATAGTTTCTTAATGAGTATAAGGCATTGCACTTTATATCATGGCTGCAAGCAGTTACGAAAACATACATTGATGCTCACACTGGTAACATGTTAGAACCCTGTTATCTACAGATAGTTCACTGTTTTCACTTAATCTTCTTTCACCACAAATTCTGCAACAGCATGATGGGCAGAACCAGTCTCCATCTGGAACTTTCTAGATAAGCAACAAGATGCAGTCAAAATGACGACTCAGTCATCAAATACGTACGGATCTTAAGATGCCATGAGAACCCCAAAAAGACTTACCTTTAAACCAAGGCAACTTGTATGAAATGAGGATGGACATTGGTCGCATAAAACTAATTCACCTCCGTAATGGCAGACAGAACATATGTAGTCATTGTTGCTGTTATACCTATTAGACTTTACTTTACACGATTTCATCCTGGAGTTTCTTGCATTTAAATCATGTTTCAAGTGCAACTGGCATTCCAACAAGGACCTGCCATCCTCCAGATATATATTGGCGGCAGGCCTGTGATTACAGCTACCAGCATGAGATTCGAACTTACTAAGAGTAAAAACGTCTTGGCAACAGCTGCACTTGATCCCTTCACGCGTTACTCGCCCTTCTGCCATTGTACAGCCATTCTTTCTTCCTCGGTAATGTACTTTTGCCCTAGGCAAAACCACATTATTGTCAATTAACCAAGACAAGACAGTTCGGGGGGTGTGGTGAGAAGAAGAAGCAATCCGAGCTTTCTTGCTTGATCGCAGCACACGGGCCGAAGAATGACCACTCAAGTTATCACTTCGTTTAAGCAAAGCTCCAGATTTCTTTCCCCTCTTCGACAATTGTGAGTGTCTCTCCTTTCTCAGTTTTCTGACTTTACCTAATCCAGTAAGGTGCCTTGATTGTGGTAAACCAAAAGGCTCCTTTGGCCTCTTTTCAGACAAGGAATTCTGAGTTACCAGAGTTCCATCAACCTCCAAATCCATCAATGAATAAAACTGTGGCTCGCTAACTAACTGGCCTTCAGTTTCCTCAATGACATTTGTGTTTCGCCTTTGTTTCAAGGCATAAGCATTATGATGAGAAGATCCTGGTTCTTCATCTATGCAGTGTTTGCAGGCTGCTTTAAGAGAATGGTACACTTTCTTACTTGGCGAACTATAACGCAGTTCTCTCTTATCGTTCCTCCATATGTAATAGAATGACCACCCGAGGGAAGCAAGGTGTTTTTTTGCTTTCAGCTGTAAATCCTTGAGCGTAGCATCTCTCCTCCAGGCACGAGCGTCTACTGAACAATAGTCTGATATAGATTGAGGGCAGTATTCAGGTCCAATAACAACTACATCAGTGGGAGACAGCCCTGCTGGTGCCTCCTTGCACACCTGTGGCAGTTCAGTGGGAGGTGATGAGAATGGACTGTCAGGTGTAGCAGCTAGACTAGTTTGGTCATCCTGGGAAGTCAGAGCAAGAGCTTCCGATACAGACTTTTTCAAAATCCGACATACCTTGAGAAGCGAATGGTAGCACTTCCCCTTGGACTTCCGACCACGCACAGGGGGGGCATGGTACCGTATTCTATGTATGGTTGTTCTTTCTCTTTCTTCTCTCCGATACTCAATTTTCCAGCCTAAATACGTAATATGCTTTCTCACCTTTGTTACTAAATCATCTGAAGGCCCAGATTTGTTCTCGTATTCAGTAACTGCATCTGGGCAAAAGTCAGCTCTAGGAACAATGTCAATGCCAGCGGGAAGCCACACATGCCTTTTTCTAATTTTCAAGCGTTTGGTACTCCCAGTCGGCATTTTAGAAGCCACACGAGGAAATCCTTCACGGCTACTTTTGGAAATCATCCTGGGGTCACCTCGATGAGAAGGTATAGCTGATGAAGTTGGAGGTAGCATACAGAGAGCTTCTTCGTCACTGGGCATGATTGAGGTAGTTGATAATTTCATATCAAGCCTAGCACCATCCACGACAGATGTCAAATCATCAAACCCAGTTTCCTCTTTAAATTGTTGTGTTCTGGTTCTCTTTAGATTTGTAGGCTCAACTTTATCCAAGCGGCAAGTGCTCTCAAATGGTACAATGGCAAGAGAGTCACCAGCACATGCTTGGGCCTTCAACAAAGCATCAAGAGCAGGCTCACTTAATTCGAACAAAGGCCAATTTTCAAGTGCCAAATTTCCCGAGGAGGTCAATTTGTGAAAGAATTTCCTTAGAGTTAACTTAACATTATCCAAAATAACCTGCAGCACCAACTCCTTCCA